>JBBPOR010000002.1:0-95727 GCA_038091555.1 Leccinum sublutescens | reverse complement strand
TAGATCCAACAAGGACTATGGCACCTCAACAATCACAAAGACACTGGGAGGGGAATGTGTAGGATGGAGGGAATCCAACCAGAACAAGACTGGCTTGTTCGGTTGCTGCATTCAAGTATTTATACTATTGACATGTACACACAGACCAGCTTAGGGCTGGTCTGGATAAGCTATGCTAACTAATATGGTAAGTGTCCAACGGATGCTACCAGGATAAGTCATGTGACCTGGGGCTGTGCAAGTCACATGACTTGGAAAAGTGAAAAGTGGGAGACAAAAGGTAAAGTGTATAAGTGGTCACGTGATGCTGACTAAGCAGGTCACGTGACTTTGAAAAGTGGAAAATGAAGAGGTTTGTAACACATGGTTGGTAGTGTTCATGTCCTCAGTGGTCACAGTGGCCATGTAGGAACACTGGAATTCTTCACGCACCAACCTTTCAGCTATCAAGATCCACTCTGGGTACCAGTCCATTTTCTTGAAGTACGATAGCTTGTGTCGTGGGTGGAGTACTAGTTTAACGTTAAACAAAGTCTAATTAGTAGCAGTAGAAGTGCACCCATGGCGATTTGGTAGCTCTCGGAGGTGTCGTGAGCAAGTAATAGCGATTTCCAAGTGTTTTCTTGGCAAGCGAGATGGTGGCATGAACTGACGAGCAGGCATGTAAATGGCAGAGTGGAACACTACTGCTTACCTGGTTGTTGCTTGGTGATCACATGAAAGTGGGAGGGAAAAGTGTTATATTGGTGGCACTGTTGAAAATGTAGTAGTCAATCTACTATCATTCCTAATGAGATCAGTAGCATTACTATCTCATATATGCTATCAAGAGTATAGTCATGTCAAAGACTATCTCTAGGGTTATTGAATGCCTATAGCAGTATCCACATGATATGTCACACATGTGACATGAGTCCTATACACTATTGGATAGGCTCATCTATCACCCAGAGCGTCATATGCTATTGGTTAGGATCATCCATGATCCGAGTCACACCACGTGACTGTGAACTTATGCTATTGGATGATTATACCCATTGGTAATATATTTCATATTTACTTATTAATTACTTACAATAGTTTGATATGCCATTGGCTAGAACTTCTTACATAATCATCAAGAATGTTCTACAATGGACTACAATAGATACAAACACTCATGTAGTATATATAGTGGACCATGAAGTCCCTTTAATATAAAGACTTCTGCACTCACAGAAGGATAACCCTGAGTCTACACAAGACTGCTTAATAGACCCTCTATGTGCTATACACACAACTTCCATTAAGTTGGTAAACGTTGAGAGGTGAGTCTAAAGCTCTTATGAGTACTAAGAAATAGTTTGTCTAAACTCAGTATAAACTAAATAAATAGACATTAGGTCTCATGACCTATTATCATATGTATTGGGGTGATTCCCATACATTTGATATCTTTCCTCCTTATAAGGTTAGGAAGAGAAGGTAGTGATGGTGGTATCAGTACACCAACCTACCATTACCACAAATGCTCATCATCATATGAGATTTGTGTGATGTCAGTATTCTCTGGTTTAACCAACCATGAGATTACCTACATAAGTGCTCGCTGTGCTCCACGGGGCTCTCACAGCTTGAGACACTATTGTGTAGAGATCATAGTGCTTGAAGCACACTATGACATTACTGCGCTGACCAGTAGAGCCAACTCCTATGTTTCTACAAGTGTTATAAGCTCTCATACACATGACTCGAAACTTACATCCAGACATGTTGTATTTGAGATACATGAGTATACATAGAGAAATTGAAGTATTTGCTTTTGCTCATAACTGAATTGAGCTTCCTCAACAGTGCTTATCTTCCTCTGGTGATTACCTCGGTCACTGTCTTGCAGCATGAAGTTCAATAGGCACCATAAGGGCTGCCTATATATACATAGGAGCGGAGTTTGAAGCAGAGCTACAACTATGTACATAAGGTCATGTATGCTATGAGGTACAGATATATATTGGGCCAGAGTGTCTAAGCGCTATCGAGCACTAGATTACACCAGCCGTTCAACATACCCCCTTGCTAAGCTGCCAGTAAAGGCGCGTGAGAAATATATACAGCACTTACAGCTGCTGGCCATCATGGCCATAAAAGACGAGGCCAAGTTGAGAATGGAATGCCTCAAATTTGATGTGTCCCAAGTTTTTGGTAAACATATCAGCGGGATTTTCATTTCTGTTGATGAAAAATATATCGACTTCCCTGTTCGAGTGAGCATCGCATATGAAGTGGTAGTGGATAGCAATGTGCTTGCTGCACTTTTCGGTAACGGGATTGGAAGCCATAAAGATGGATCCCTGATTGTCTCCACAGATGGGGATGGGTCCGAGCTTATATCCAAGTTCATCCATTAGGTTGCAAATCCAGATGCATTGGTGACTGCAATCAGACAGTGTCATGTACTCTGCCTTGGTGGAGGATAGTGCAATGGATTTTTGCATGTGCGAATTCCAGGAGAAGACTCTGTCTGCAAGTTTTAGGAAGTAACCTGTTTGTGACTTTTGATTTGATGGGTCAGAGACCCAGTCAGAGTCTGTGCTATAGAAATTGTACCATGTGGCAGCATACATCGCTACTACTGGGACTGTGCTCATTGTAAGTGGTTCCGAGGCCACCGTGGAGGATGATCAAACAAGCAGCATGTGAGGAAGTGTGAGTACCTGTCGACACGATCTCTATGGTCTTCAGTTATTCTCTATCACCAGGCTTATGTCAGTCTCTACCAACGGTTTGTGGTAGAGAGTATGATATGTGGCAGGAATGTACCATGTAACATTAACTGACTCCTAGAGGTCTGGTTATAGGTAACTCTCTATACAGCGTGAGCTATATAGGAAACCCGGTTAAGGGTGCTCATAACCCTCACTACTCATGTAGTGAGTCTCATCTTAGTAACGGCTGAAGGGCAATACTATCGGAGATGGTGTCTCTGACTAATCCTCTAGTCAGGTAAAGCTCATAACCACTATTACACATGTGATAGTAATCTCTATCATTATATGATAGGTAAGGTAAATGCGATAGCGTCTTAACATATCTCTACCAGGAGGTAGGTAATCTCTACTATAAGATAGTAGGTAGCTCTACATAGTAGGTAAAGGAGTCCTATACAGAATCCATGTGAGTGCATAGATATGTGCATGTCACCTTTATCAATATATAGATAAAGTCTATTATAGAATAGACAAAGCTCCTAAGAGCTAGGTACGATCGACTGTAAGGTCGATCGTTCTCACTAGGATCTCTGTCCATAGTGGTAATTCCTCAATACCAATAGGTATATATGTAGAGGAATAAGCGTCTGAGACAGGGACTGATTAGTAGTATGTCGAGGACAGACAATCGACTCATCCGAGTCGAGTGGTTCTTATTCTGTTGTGAGGTAGAAAAGATGGGTAGAAAACTCCTTATTATTCCAGCCAGAATGGCTGGTCTATATATACTAAATACATATTTGTACTTGTATATATGTCTATGAGTAATTAGCCAATAGCATAAAGTACTCGTAGGTTAAGTTAGGTTAGTGGATATTGTCTTATCCAATAGTGGAAGTATCTCAATCAGCATCAGTCATTATTATAAGAATGATGAGTAAGACACTTTATATATGAGCCTAGCCAATGGCATATAGGGCTCTAATCTAGTAGTCATGAATGACTATCTAATCATAGATTAGATAAGATAAGATTAGATCTTATCTTCGAGATATGCTATGAGGATAGTAAAGTGTAGAATCCACTATCCTTCTGTACTTAGCATTACTATGCTTTAGATAGCAATATGGACATGGCTAATGCCAGTCCTATAGAAAGGTAGTAGTGATAAGGGAACACATACTACACTTTCAACATGTGCAAGCCAGTAGGCCTTTGCCACTGGCAGAGCTGCCATCATAGACTAGTGCATAGTTGGCGGTACCAAGTAGGTAGCAACAAATGTACAGGGCTCAAATTGTCTAGATGATCCTGCGAAGAGTTTGCAGAGTGACATGATAATGCGGTCACAGCATAGGCAATATCGGGTTGAGTTCCTAGCATTATATAAAGCAGGAAACTGATAACTTGTTGGAATTTGGAGCAAAGGGTATCCTTGAGGGAGAGGAGTTCGTGCGGGTCTGGCATTTGCCATTCCGCAGCAGAGCAGGACTGTCTGCAGATAGGTGCATTGATCTATGTAGATCTTGTGGCCTTCACAATGGACGTTCATGCACAGGAATTCCTTGGGAAAGCCAAGATCCCTGCAGTCCCATCTTGCCATAAATTTGGCCTTGAGTTTCTCAACATCAGACTTGTTAGGTCCGTAAAAGAAGGCATTGTCAACATAGATGATGACAAAGACAATTGTCTTAGGGTTTTGGTATACAAAGATACCAGCATCAGATTTCAGTCTATTAAAGCCAAGTTCCTTCATAGACTCATTGAGTGTATTTCACCAGGTGAGACTGGCTTGTTTTAAGCCATAGAGTGCACGTTTTAATCGCAGCACATAGTTCTCTTTGCCTGGGATGGAGAAACCCTCAGGCTGTTCCATGAAGATCTCTTCATCTAGCTTGCCATATAAGTAGGTGCTTTTGACATCAAGTCTGGAAATGTGCCAATCCTTGAGGGCGGCAAGTGCCAGCATTAGTTGGACTGTTTCGAAGCATACAACTGGGGAGAAGACCTCATCAAAGTCTAATCCCTCAATCTGGGCAAAGCCTTTTGCCACTAGGCAGGCTTTCTTTCGGCCATCAGGTTTGGCATCAAATACCCATTGGTTTTTGATCACCTTCAAGTTGCAGCCTTTTGCCAGTGGGCGCGGTGTCAGCTAAGATTTCTCTTTGTTTGAGCATACTCATTTCCACCTCACAGGCTTCTTTCCATAGCGATTGTTCAGCTTGTGGTAGGGCCTGAATGTCCTTAAGGGACCATTCTCGAGGGGGTTTGGAGAGAGTGGGCGAATTGGTGATTGCCTTTGTGCATAGGAAATCAAGCAAAGGAGCACCCCCATCCTGGCATATGCGAGCCAGGTGGGCCTCAGGGTCCACACTGGATGAGGATGGGACAGGATTATGGCGATCTGAAGATTCGCCAGATAACACATGACAAGGGCGCAATGGCGATGACAGGTACGTCCCTCCCTCTGTCCCTCCCTCTCTTTGTCCCCCTCACCCTCTGCCAGATCTCCACCACAACGACCCAATGCTGGACACACTGCACACACACTCTCTCTCTTCCACTCCCACTCCTCCCTCAATGGACGATACAATTGACGTCATCATCTCCCTCTCTCTGTTCCTGTCCTCAGGCTTACAGTCCCTTCCTCCCACTCCCACTCCCACTCCTTTCTTGACGAACAACACAATGACGATAATGCAATTATGCCTCATCATTGTCCTCTCTCTCTTCCTCTTCCTCTTCCTCTGATGACAATGCAACAATGCCTCATTGTTGTCTTCTCTCTCTTCCTCTTCCTCTCCCTCAGGCTCTCCCTCTCCTTCTGATGACGACGCAATGACACCTTGTCATTGTCCTCTCTCCCTCCCTCTTCCTCTTCCTCTCTCCCACTTCCACTTCCACTCCTCCCTTGATGAACGATGATGACAATGATGACAATGCTGCCGCGAGAATGGCAACCACCAGGAGCAATGACACCACAACACCATGACCATGCGATGACAGCATGATGATGACACAACACAGACGAACAGCACAACGATGATGGTACAACAACAACAACACCACAATGACGATGACAGCACATGCCAACTGGTAACACGGACAATGATGCAACAACAGTGACGGTGATGACTCAGACACCACTGGCACAACACCATGGCCACGTAAAGACAGCATGACGACAACATGATGATGTGGCATGCTGCAATGCAACAGAGGATATGATGACACAAACAGAGATCATCGTGAACAGAAGTGACCACACAACATGCACAATCATGCCAGTTCGGAGCTGATAGTTATCAAGTATTACCTGTTCATAGTACTACTAGTTATAGTCTTGAAAACTGGTTTTAACTGGTTTTGCATCAGTTTTGTTATCTTGAGTGTGGGGTGTAACTGTAACCATGACCAAGCATAAATTTTAGTGTTGTTGCAACTCCGGCTATTAATTGACTCCAAGCCGCAGCCAGCATTGGTTTTAGCTGAGTCAGCAGCAGCCGAGTCGTGCGGGAAATTGTGCACAGCCTTGGCTTCACCCGCCCGAGCGGCAGCCACCAAAGCTGGCTTAAACCTGCTCAAACTTGTCGGCTCCTCCCTCAACGTCATGCTGGTCACACTGCATCATATCCATATGCCCTACAGTGACACACACAATATGAATGCACAGATCCAGATAATGATTCGTCGCTTTTCTCTGTTAATCTTATACGCTGACTGAAAATGTTTAGTTCATGTCACGAAATGCCTTCTTGCTCACGAGTACCATGACGGGGCCACGCAGTACTCAATTGCATTCGTAAGTCGCATCGTGATATTCTGCCACAGATACTTATTCTTTTTTCGAGTGCTTTCTTATGGAGTTTTACTGATGACGGGCCCCTTCAAGCTGAGTCATTCGACCTGCTTGAACTCATACTATCAATTCCATTGCATGCAGTGCCTTACTTTCGCTATCCCGACCCGTAGTACATCTGGTACTACCTTCGCATCCATCACTGGTTTTCTTCGTTGCCGTTTCATTTGTCTGTACTACTGTTTCCTTATCACAATCGTATTCTCCCTTTCCATTGTCTACTAGTCGTCTGACGTAATCAATATGTCCAATACCACACTCGATTTTGGGGGTGTTTCAACTGTTGATGCTTGTGCTGTGACTCCTCAGTCACCTTGTCCCTCCCCTCCCCCCTAGGCTGTCTTGCCACTCAAGAGTCAAGACTACTTAAGCTTTTGATTAAAATGTGCCCAGCATTAGAGACCCTAGATACCACTCTGAGAGTTGTGCCTCCCATGGAGTGTGAAAGCTCATCTGGCACACCTACTGAAAGCCACTGTAGCTTCTGGACAACCTCAAGTCGTTCTATTAGCACTTCACAAACATCGACTGTCGACTCTACTAGTAGCAAGGACTTTCCGGAATCAACTTTCGACCAAGCAGAGGATTTCGATCTTCACAACGTATCCACACTTAGACATGCGCCAGACCAGCTTCGTGCTCAGCCCGCCACGAGGCCAACGGCAGCCATTAATTCAAGCGATACTGTTTGTGACATTCGTGTCCTTGCACAAGACCCGTGTTCCGTCAACTCAGAGCGCTGTCTCACCATCATTCAAGCACTCAAGGACCCACTCATTGACATCCAGGCAAGCAACGCTCGTAGCTATCATACAATCAAGTCTCATAGGCTGTTCAGATTTTCAAGAATGTTACGTGTGCCGAGTACCATTTCATAGACAATTATTTGTCCGAGCGACAACGGGGTCCAATAACCACCAAGTAAGGATTCTCAGGACTGGGGAGCAAGCGCTGGAGGAGACACTAATACCTATTTCAGACTCATCTACGACACTGATCTTTGCTATCTCATCGCCATGGTACCTTACCCAATTCACGAAGTCCCCTTCAAGCTCTCATATCTCACAACTCATCCAACACCTCTTCTGCAATCTATCACTTGACTCTTCTTCTGGTGTCATTTGGAACATTCGCTCCAACCTTCGCATTGAAGACAAGATCCACATCGTCGTTCCCGACATGCAACTAGAGCTCTGTCCCTGTCGCCCCCCAGATGCCCACGCAATACCATTCTGGATCGGCGAGTGTGGCTTCAGTTCTATTCAAAAAGATATGGAAAATCAGTTGCAGAAGGTTATAGAGATCGTGCCAGAAGTCGACCTTGCTATAACGATTTCTATTCGTGAACGAACATTCCATTACCCCCCAACCACCCATCCGCTCCATGCAATGGCTGAACTCCCACGCTCGGCCTTCACAGCCTTGGAGCCTGAGGCCCCTCAGAAGGCCAACTTACTACCGTCCATCGTCTGCGAAGGTATTACCTGGCTGGACGTTAGATCTGTTGTATTTCACGTGTTCCTTCACTGGCCAGACGGAACCATCAATGTACACGACAAAGGATCGTTTTATGCACATGGGGTAAGTCAATTGCAGGCATCCATCATACACACGCTTATGCTATGTATTTCAGACGGTGTGCCCTGAGATCGACATGGACGACGTTGATGAGTTGCTCAACAAGGCTTCGAAGCAGCTCGTTCAATGATTCACTCAGATGATGGAGGATACAGGCGCAAATTACACTAAAGTTGCTCGCCTTCGCGCAGAGACGGAATCAACGTCTTTCAAGTTCCCCACCGATTGGACACTGCTATTCGACGAGCTACACCACTCTATCTATGACACAGCTTATTCCCAGTACCTCCAATGGCTGCGCTGCCCAGCTCCAGAGGACTCGGAGCCGGACATTTCAAACAAACAACTTAGTACCGCACCAAGTACTATTTCCCAGATCACAACCACTGGCGTTGGTAAGAAATGCCCAAGGAAAAGGAAGGGAATGCCTCGCCAGTGAGTTTACGTTTTCGGATCTTGCAAAAGTAAGTACTGCACATTTTTGCCGTGAGAACCGGGTTGCCAATATAACTGCTTCAGCTCACTTGTTTAATTTATTCATCGTTAGCTCGAGTTTCTATGTACGATTTTTGACTTCCTCCATGTAACGTGTAGATGTTGTATCACGCGAGTAATTTATTATTGGTTGTCGGATACATCTATGTAATACGACACACCGTGTGTCTCGCCACTGAGTACATGTCATACTGTCCGATTGTTCCCGATGTTTATCCCTCACAATGTTGACGTCAAAGGGTCTCCTGCTCCGGGTAGTATAAAGTCCTGACTCGGTTCAACTTTCAGCTTCAAGTTAGTCCCCTGACTTCCAGCCATGGTCCTTCCAGTTCATAGACACATCATGCCTCGCTCATCCACTAGCAGTCTTGCCGCTCCTGGCGATACTCATCGTTCGGGCACTCGCCGTCAGTCTCGGACGCGTACGGGATCCAAGTCAGTGACTGATAGTCAGACGGCTGCACCTCGTCCTCACTCGCGTAGTTCAAGGTCACGCGATACCATTGCTACTCGATGCTGTCCCCTTGAATCCATGGAAGCGCTCCAGGAGGAAGAAATTATCATCAATGAAGATTTGTTTTCCGGTGATGAGTCCAGCTGCGAAGAGCCTCCCTGTGTTCGAATCTGCCGACGGGATACTGAAAATGCCAACGCTGAAACATTACCCGACTCGACTAGTGATCCACTCTACAACCTAGAAGAACAGGAGAAGATCCCAATGACGGCAGATATTTGGCACTTCTTTGAGCGAACTTCGGAGGGTACGGTATGTACATATTGCAAGTGAGCTTGTTTAATCTCATTTTAGATCACACTCTCACTGATATTTTGTCTTCCTTACAGGAAGACCCATGACGCGGATCCCGTCGGCTGGGCAAAGACATATACAAGTAAGCGTGACCGCATGTTCAAGTATTCCCCCAATACTGGAACATCCGCGTTGCAAGGTCATATTGACTGCAATCACATCCTGGAATATGTTCACCTTGCAGCAGAGCATGGATGGCCAGTTTTCTTGGAAAGCGTTAAGAGTGCTTTAGCTCGCAGCTATTCCTTGGTCGAAATTCGAGATGCATTGGTGGATGGTGGATCTGTTTCATCCCTCCCTCCCCATCAATCAGAGGCCTCCTCCGTGCATGGCACTACTCTTCGCAAATGCTCGACGGTCCCCTTCTCGACAGAGGAGCTACATAACCATCTCGTTGCTTTCATCGTTGCGGACGATCAGGTAAAGTATTTGTTTTCTGTTCAAATGTTTGTTGTGACTACTTAGCATCAATTCAACAGTCTCTCAATGTTATTGAATGCAAGGAGTTCTGTGAACTCCTTCTTCTTCTTCGCCAAGACCTCACGGACTCTGAAATCCCTCGATGGGCAAAGATCCGGGAAGATATTATTAGGACATGGCAAAAATACTTTATGGTCTTGAAGGCTGAGCTCGCGGTAAAACCTTCTTTTAGCTAATCGACTCGCTTCGTGATAAATTCATGTTCCACAGAACGCTCTCGGACGAATTTCACATACGGTTGATATATGGTCAAATGCCAATCGAACCCCATTTCTGGCCTTGAATGACGGCCCACTGCATCGCACAAGAACCTGGAACAAAGACGCTGAAGCTACGATCAGCGCTATTTGCATTTCGCCGGATACGGGGAAGTCATACAGGAAAGTCACTCACAAGGACCATCCTCTACATCATGGATTGGGCGGCCACCACAATGAGGGTAAATATTATATTGCTTGAGTTAGTCAACTATGTCTTACCTGCTTACAGGTAGGACATTTTACAATGGATAACACGAGCAACAACAAAACATGTCTGCAAGAACTTGAAGTTCTACTTCGTGCACGTGAACTTGAAGTAGACTTCCGTGCAGCCGATCACCTGGTTTCATGTTTTCCTCACATTATACACATATGTGTCACTCATGTCCTCAGAAGCTTCAACAATGACAAAATCACTACCATTATCGAGACTTGGTCCGATGTGTTTCCTGACGAAGAGGGGCGGGATGCATATGTCAAGGCTGTGAAAGAAGATCCTATTGTGATGGCCCGCACTGCTATCCAGGCTATCCGTGCGTCCAGCATGCGTCGCGACGAGTTCACAGATACAATCAAGACGGGAAACCTAAAGAACTGGTTCAAGAATGCTACGGGCAGCGCGCAGCAAGTTCCTGAACTAGAGCTCCTACGCAATGTCAAAACACGGTGGGACTCGACTTATGTGATGATCAATCGCCTTAGGGCTTTACGTCTGGTATGTACCATTACGGATATTTTCCTATTGCTAATTACCCTACAGGGCATCAACTACTTCCTCGCACTCCTGAATCAGAAGGAACTGGAGGAATACGCCTTGTCCGAATCACAATGGCTGGTTTTAGAAGACTTTGAACGCATCCTTCAGGCAAGTGTCTCATGCTACTCGAATACAATATCCATTTACCCTCGCTAATAATTCACTGTATAGATCCCCCATAAAGTCCAACAGCACATGTCCAGTGAAAGTCTGCCTCGCCTGGGGAGTGCTGTCCCGTGCCTCGAGCTTTTGATGTCCACATGGGAGGCATTGCAGGCAATGAACCCTCATGTCAAACCATGGATAGAGGTAGGTCTTGACTGGGCAACCCGATACTACAAGCGCATGGACAAGACACGTGCATATGTTGTTGCTATGTGTAAGTTCCAATTTGTTATCGTAATTCATGGAAGAGCTACATAATTCTTACAGTTGTCGATCCCGCTGTACGAATGAAATGGATTCGATCTTATTAGGATTCTGAGTACATGGTATCAGTGGAGGAGATGGTATTGAAGCTGGTGAGTTAACAATACAAATCGTAAATCACAGGACATGGATTTATGCAATATATGAATTAGATGCAAGAGTACCGACAAAAAATGCCAACACCCACGACGTCCCAGCGAACTGCCAAGGCTCCAGTTCACACCATCGACTCTCTTGCGGCGCAATTCAGAATAAAGGATATGAGCATCGGATCGCCAATCTCTCAGACTCCATCTCAAGGCATGGTGGGAACGGACGAGGAATACCATTCATACATCAATGGAGAGCTGTGGAGAGAGGACTTGGACCCTTTATTGTTTTGGCAGGTAAGTATATTCTTCGTGTCGCACTTCACACACTCACCGTTATTTATACCAGAGCAAATGAGAATGCTATCCCACCATTTTCGCTATTGCCATGGACTATCTCCCGATCCAGGCGTCATCTGTTCCTTGCGAACAGGTCTTTCCCTCCAGTGCGGAGACCGATACCAAGAAGCGGAACTGGATCAGCGTGACTCTTATGGAAGCCTTGCAGATGTTAAAGTATGATTTCAGAAAACGTCGACTGACATTCACACAGGGGACAAAGCTCGACGCGCGAGTTTTAATGGATGATGAACCTGACGATGAACCCGAGCTCTGCGCTAGTGGTGTCGAGTCTCTATTTTCGGACGACGATGTGGATGGTATTGTCAAGTGTGCTATCCGAGAGGAGGGTGACCATTTGCACAGCGAAGTTGTGATAGCTGATTTGGTGTAACTCGACTGCTGGAATTATATCCAGTCCTACATATATGTACTTCTTTTTGTTTCTTTTGCACTACTCGTATACTCTTCCGCTCCGTTGATATGACCACGTGACTTCGTTAGTTAGTTTCTTCCGCTCTGTTGATATGACCACGTGACTTCGTTAGTTAGTTGAACTCGGCTCGCCAAGTCCACGTCATCTGAACGTTCCTCCCAATTCCTCCCATCTACACCAATATTCTGGTTCGTCTATGCTAGTCATCCGTGTGGATGGAAGATTTACACTGAGGGAAAACCTCAGGCATGTTTCTCAAAGTACGTCTCAAATTGATATGACACGATTTATGTTAAAAAACTTAGGTTCTGTATTTCGGGCGGTCGACTTGGTTGAAGATGACCACGGGGTTCTTGTGAAGACGAGTCCTTTCTCAAAAGTTCGCAACCCACTGCAACACGAACACTCTATCCTCACCCAACTGTATGGACTTCCATGTATTCCCGATATCATATGGTCAGGGATTGAGTCTGAACTGCGCGTCCTCGTGTTCGAGGACATTGGCCCAACGTTAGAAGATCTCTTCAACTTGAACGGTCGGAAGTTACCCATGAACACCATATCCATTTTAGCAGAGCAGTTGGTGAGCGAGCTCTAACCTTACATTCCATTGGTGCCGTTCTGAAAAAATGATCTAGGTGACATGCCTCGAACATATCCACGCCAGCAGCTATTTATATTCAAGTATCAATCCAAAGACCATACTCGTCGGTTCAATGCTCTGCGGGAAACAACGCACCAAATGTTTTCTCTTCGACTTCAGCCTTGTGCGGCCGTATCGGAATCCGCAAACCCATGCACATATGCCCTCCGGTAGCAACTGCAGCCTTCCCTTTGGTGCCCGTGCGCCAGGGCCCTTTTCCTTGGTGAATTCCCACTTGGGTCGTCAGCTCAGCCACCGCGACGACCTGGAGTTGCTGGCGTACCTTTTGATTTATCTCGTCCACGGATCACTTCCCTGGGATGACGCCAATCCAATGTCAAATAACGATTCCCTTGAGCAGAAGAGAGATACCACAATATCTGAGCTTTCTGGTACCTTGCCTCTCACCTTAATGGCTTTCCTTCACTATATACGTGAGCTTGAGTTCACGCAAAGACCTGATTATACCTTCATCCTCACGCTCGTCCATGGCCTGTGAGAGGAATCAACCACTTTACCAGCTATTCTTGATGTCGATATCAACGCTTGCAAGCGGACCTATTGGGTAGACTCGATGGAGAGTGTCAAGCAAGCCGTCCCGCTGGCAGGTACAGTGCGAAAGTGCACGTATGGTTTGTCTGTTTCCCCGCCCCCACCAACTCCTGCATGCAAGAGGTATGTAATATTGCATCCAATGTACTCGAATGTTTTGACGCGTTATTCTGCAGATGGCTTGCGAAGCACGGTGCTGCACGGGTTTACGGATAACTCTTGATAAATCGTGATTCGCGATCCATGAGATTCCGTGTCGTTTCGTTTGTATGCTCATTGTGGACTTGTTTGTATGTTGGACTCGGTCAGACTCCTGTGGGCCGTGACCCGTCTTGTTGTTTGATTCATATCATGTATGTAGTGCAGGGTAGTATGTACTAGCTTGTTGTCTCTCATGAGCCATTTATGTTGTAGTAGATAGTATGCACTATGAATTAGGCACTATGAAGTAGTATGAACCAGCTTGCCATGACTTAAGCTATGAGCCGAGCTGCAAAAAGCTGAAGCTGCCATTTTTCACCAACTTGGTTGGCATGGGCAAGCCAAATCGGGAATGAGCTGATGTAAGCTGAAGCTGGCTCTCAGCTAGCCGAGCTGCAACAACACTAAGCTGCATAATTGACTGTAACCGCGACCAACGGTTCGGTTACATTCGGTTAAAGTCCAGTTAAGTTACGGTTTTTTTCCAGTTATGTAACTGGACCCTCAAACACTATCCACTGTTATGTTTTTTGGCATGAACAATTCCCCCTCCACCTTCCAAAGATTTATGATCAACTCCTTCCAGGATATGATTGCCAAAGAATGGCTCATCATTTACATGGACAACCTCTTGATCTTCTCCCCAGACGATGCTTCACATTCTGAACATAAATGTGTCCTCCAACGCATGACCAAGCTCAATCTCCACCTTCGACTTGAGAAATGTAACTTTGCCACTGCTGAAGTAGAATACCTCAGAATGATCATCAAACCAGGTACCCTCACCATGGACCCAGTAAAACCAGATGGCATCGCCTCTTGGCCTACCCCCACCACTGTTAAAACTGTCCAATCATTCCTGGGTTTTGCCAACTTCTATTGACAATTCATTGATCACTACTCCGACATCGCCCTCTCATAAATCTCACGGAGAAAGATAAACCCTAGGACTGTTCTGCTGCTTGTCAACTGTCCTTCGAATGTCTAAAGAACTCCTTCCTCTCAAAACCAGTCCTCCGCCTTCCTAACCTCTCTGCTCCTTTTGCCATTGCTACAGATGCTTCTCAAGACACCACCAGAGCAATCCTCCTCCAAACGGACTCCAATGGAGATTGGCATCCTTGCTCTTCTTACCTCTCCCAATCCTTCATCCCCAATGAACGGAATTATGATATTTACGATCACGAATTACTTACAGTCATACATGCCCTCAAAGTATGGCGTCAATATCTTCGAGGCTCCCCTTTCCCAGTCCAAGTCTTTACAGATCACAAGAACCTCATCTTCTTCTGCAACCCCCAACACCTAATCACTGTCAAGCTCACTGGCTTCTCGACCTAGCTAATTTCGATCTCAAATTCACCCATGTTCCTGGTACTGCCCTCGTTGGACCAGATGCCCTTTCCCGACGACCAGACAAACTCTCCCCTTCTCCATTCTCTGTCCTACTAAGAAAACCATCACCGCCGAAGGGATAGTTGTAACTCAGCAAGTGTGTACTCAAGTGCCAATGTGCCACAGCCTTTCAAGTTGACACTTTCAAGCCATGTTGGCCAGCCATGCACTTCCACTAATTCTAGATATTTGTCTATATGCCAATGGTCCAGGTGGCCATGGAGTGTAGATGTCCTAGACTTGGGTGCGTAGATGTAGGTATGCTGCTTGGCATACTTTTCCTTCTACATGACTGGGTCAACGTTGTGGATTTCCCTTGGAAGTGTTGTTTTCCTGTGAGTCTCTGATAGTAAAAAGACAAGAAAGAGAATACCTGCAATGTTTACAAGTGGAAGCATCCTTGGTCCATTTGAAAAAATATTGAACATCAGCAGTACTTGCAGTTTTTGTTGACTGGGTTTGAGAAAGATCAACTAATTACTCTGGTTTGTGGAACTTGCAGATTATTGGCAGAACCCTGAGCCCGGAGAATCTCTTCATCAGTTGTCTCTGATTTGGTGTCATCCTGGTTGGCCAACTTGCCATCAATATCAAACTCCTCCTCCACTTCCTCTGGAGTTCAGACGTACAGAGCATGGGAACGTCGAGCAGGAGAGATTGAAGGTGCCTTGGTTGTTGATCTTTTCTCAGTAGTCACTTTGGCCTGACCGCCTCATCTGGGAGCTGGGGATACCCGAGTAGTTTTGGAAGGAACAGGGTCAACTTGAGTCCTAGAGGCTTTTCTGAGTTATGCCATAGCGATGTGGACTGAGGAATGAACAATGAGCAATGACTAGAAGGAATGAGCAATGAAGTGGTGACAAAAAACTTTGATTCTCACTGTTCACTTTTTCTACCATTGAGGGTGATCCCAGGAGGGGGGAAAATTGAGAGGCAAAAATCGGAAGGCAATAAATACAACTCTGAGGTGCAATAGAAAGCGGCACATGTTTTGTAAAGTGGTGAAGAATTTTAGGTACAAAGCACAGATGTATACATTCAGGAGTGATCATTGTGACAAAGCAACAAGTAGCAAAAGAGTAGCAAAAGAAAACCCCTACTTAGTTGACTTCTTTTCCTTGCATAGCTATGTCAAGTCCTCTCATGGATGACCGAGAATGTTCGGTGACTTGAATATGCTCCAGGTGTTGAAGCTGCTGGAGTTGCCCTCCATTGCCTCTTCCAGCATGTAACAAAACACCTTGGTTGACTGGTCTCTGAGAGAGAATAATCCACCGAGGTGCCAACTTGAAAAAAAAAACTCTACTCACCAGCAGAATCATTGTCATCGAAGAGTTCCTCTAACCTCTGCCGTTTTCAGGTGAGAGCAATGTCTGAGTTGCCCTCGGTGGTGTGAGAGTTTGCAGACCTGGCAATAGGTTTTCTTTTGGGAGGCATTGACGAAGACATGCTCTCAGACTCTAAGTGCATACTTTCAAAGGTCCGGTCCTAAGACCAATGAAAAACTGGTTTTTAATTAAACTGAACCGATCAAGACTGGTCCTGATTGGTCTGGTCTTGCCTGGTTTTGATTTACATCAATCAGTCTTGGTCTTTTGATTTTGAGAAAATCAAAAGAGTGGAAATTCCCATGACTGGTTTTGGTTCAATCTCTCCAAAAAAGGCAAAAGACCAGACCAGACTGGACTTCTAAACAGTATTGAAGAGGATGTCAAAGCATTTTTCAAGTTCGCTGTCCAGTTTTGGTTTGCTGGGTTTGTCAAAAAGAACACATATGCCAATGAGGACATAAAACAAATGACTCCATGTCATGAAGCTCATTGTGAATCACCAGCTGGTTGGGACCTGCCATAACCAGCTTGGCAGACATCCATGACCACGTATCCTGAGCTTTATGGGTCAACTTGTTGAATGTCACTTCTTGTGTGCTGAATAGTGATTTAAAGTCCGGTCCTAGACTGGAAAAAAAGACCGCAACCAGACCGGACTGGCATTTGTTGTGACTAGACTGTGGTTGCTAGTAGTCCTTACCAGTTTGAATTTTCATCCGTCTAGTTGTTTGGTTTTTCAGAATTTCAGAAAACTGGTTCAGGACTGGTCACAACTAGTCTTTAGTAGACTGGCCATTGGTCCCATGGGTACCCTATAGTGGCTGGAACTCCCTAAATATTTTCATAATTCTATGAATTTATTTCAAAATAGTCCATCATGTTTAGTCCATGTTTTATCAACATACTACTCAGAAATCCTCATACCACATCAGACATCCATGGTATAACAATATCAGTGGCTCATATGAACACCCAGAATGTCCTCTACCTCTGCTACAGCCATGGCTAAGCTCCCCAGGCTCCTGGCGACTGGTTATTGGCTTGTTTCAACCAGTCTAAGAAAACCAGTCCAAACCAGTCCAGACCAAGGTGGCAACTGTTCTGGACCGGTTGCCATCAGTTTCAGTCTCAGTTGCGCACCTTTACCAATTGTAAAAGACTGGTTCTGGTCCGGTTGCCTCAAAATACCAAAAAAAGACTGGACTAGACTGGACTTTAAAACACTAGTGCTGAAGTAGCTAGTCAGAAATGCTTTGAAGGACCAGATCTTGCTTACCAACAATAAAATCTAGGAAAGTGACAATGAGCTCGGCAAGACTTCAAAATTCTGTCACGAGAGAACTAACAGGTTCTGTGACCAGTACAAGACCCTAAGTTGAAAGGTGCCTTCACTACAAGGTACCATTCCAGCACTGCCCGGACGAAATGGGTGGAGTTATTGACCATTGTTTGGTTGCCGTCATTATCACAAACTTTGGTTGAGACTTGCTCTTCATATATTTAGAGTAGAACACCTTCAATCCCGGCCTTGTTCAGAATATGAAGGATCACACCCTCAGTATACTTCCTCAGCAGATCTATCCATGTATTTTTGATGGCAATAGATTTTGGCACCTTCAATGCCTCTGAGTCCTCGGTCTCACCCTGCCATACAGTTGTACCTCAACCAAGTAGATTGTCGGAGATGAGGAGGAGCTTGGTCAGAGCAAATTGATTTGGATGGAGACTGTCTGCAACTCCCTGTGCACAGTTACCTTCAAAACCTTTCGGGGTGGAGTGCATCTACAAGTTTTTCTTTTTGTCTCCCACGTGATGCTGGTATCGGAACCGAGAATGTTTGGTTGGTCACAATAGCAAGACAGGCTGATCATGATATGCAAGAACACATCCAGGAAATCATGGATGTTAAACCCACATGTGGAGATAGATCTGCCATGATCGAATAGGGTGAAATAGATGTCAAAGCTGAGTATGCGGATAGATGGAGCTAGATAGCGGCTGTCTTGCATGAACAATAGGCATGCCAATTTACCGGCAAGTTCTATACATGAGTCCTTTTTGGTTGACACATTGGCTTTGTTCTTAAGATACTTCACAAAATGTTACCAGGTGTAGCCAGCTGTCACTGTTTGGTTCAAATAGACTAATATCTGGCTTTCTCTTTGAGTCCAATCTGTACCCCAGGCCTTTTAAGGGTATGGTTGATGAATTAGTATTCCACTTGCTATATGGGGGAATAAGTGAGAGACTGCACAGAATAATGTGAACTTACAGAACATCAAGGCCAGATGCCATTTTGATGGATGAAAGCACAGTGTTCAGGAAACATGCGAGAAAGTCTTCACGCTTAGCATTTGAAGGTCCAGTTCAGTCTGCTTATTTTACCGTTTTTAGTAGCAACTGGACTGCAACCAGTCTTCTAACTTAAAGGATTCACAATGAACTGGACTGAAACCACATGCAACCGACTGCCATCAGTTGCAACCTGTCTGGGTTGAGACTGGTTGGCAGCTGGTCACACCATGTTACTAACATACTGAGTGAAGAACTCTCAACATTGTCTTGCCGTCTTGCCATGTCACCATTCAAGTTTGGTGTTGTGTCAACATTGAGTCATTGTCGAGTTTGGCAGTCGGCATCATGTATTGGGAAGGGAGGGAGGGGGGTAAGCATGGTGAGCACTGGCATGAGGACAATGAAGCAGTGCCATCCTCACCATCACTATGGTAGCGTCCTCTCATCATCTCATTGTTGTCTTGTTGTCTTGCCATGTTGCTATTTGGTGTTGTTTGTGTTGGCATTGAGTCGTTTAAGTTGTCAGTACTGGGTTGTCAAGCAAGGGAGGAAGAAGGGGGAGGATGGTGGGAATGAGGACAACAAGAGGATGTTGTCATCGAGTCTGTGGTAAGTTAGTCATCATACCAGTCACAATGTGACATGTAACAAATGTCCCTAGTGTTTCTTTCTTCTACTGACTCTTACTTCCCATCCCCCTACTATAAATATTCAACAACTTGACCCATTGGCAGATGTCTACTGTAACATATCATACCAAGTGAGTACTAGTAGCTATCATGATTTATGGTAATCCTAGAAGATTTACTTACAATTTTCTCAGAACTATGCAAGATGAAGTTCTGTCATCCAAATGGCCATGTCAAGACCTTGAAAGGGAGATGGTGCAAGGAGTGCAAGTGAATTTTGCTTGGTCGAGAGAAATGAAACATATCCAGAGCCACTTTGAGGTATATCAGAAATGGTGTGCTGAGAAAAATCTTACCATTCACCACCATGCAATGCCATGTGAACTCATCAGGGCAAAGGAGCTACTAGCAAAGGAAGGGAAAGCGAAACAGAAGACACTTGATGGAGTATTCCTAGTCAGTGGTAGCAAAGAGAAGACATAGTTTTTGAAGTCTGTTTTGAAGGCTGTTGCTGACTTGGGATTTGGTGTATGCCATGACCAGGTGAGTCATGCTATGAGTCACACTACAATTGTTTCCAAGTAGTATAAAATGTATGTACAATTCTTGGACCGGTCTGCACAAAGACTAGTTGTGACAGGTTCGAACTGACCTTTGAGACAAAGTTGACTCTGTGCAACTGGCAACCGAGTCTGCATGAAACATGTGGACTGGCAACCAGGGTCTGGTTGCAACCGCTATGGTCTAGTCCAGTTGCCGGTTTTTTCTCCGGTCCATGGACCAGACCTTAAAACACTATTCACACTTGGTCAGTGCTTCGGGACAAAGGTCTTTGACTTGGCTAACCAGAAGTTCAGTGGTGCTCTTAACCTCTCCGAGGCCTTGCCCTTTCCACCAGGTATTTTCAACCCACTATCAGCCAAAGTCTCTCTCTTCAGAGGAGTCCTATGGTGAGATCCCAAGCTGGAGGGTGGTTGTATTTCTGGGATTGGGGGGAAACCATACAGTTTACGAGCCTCAAGATACCCCAGTATCTGGGGTAGTAACATATACGATCCCATTCCTTTGTCCAGAGTGCTGTGCTTTTGAAGTATGTGTCCGTCTGGGAAGAGGAGATCCAGGAGCTTCAAGTTCAAGCTCTCCTTCCTGTTTAACTCCTAGTGTGTAGTAGCCTTGGTGTCCCTCTTGAGCAAGGGATCCATGGTGCTACATTCGCTTTTGTGCCGGAAATCTCCAATATAATACTTTTCTCTCCCACTTTCGTTTGATCACTAAGCAACAACCAAGTAAGCAGCCACTCTGCCATTTACATGCCTGCTCGTCAGGTTATGAGCCCCGGCTTGTGACACTGTGGCAGCGCCCAGTAACACTCAGCCTTACTTGGCTGGCACCCTCACAGGCTGCCTCTGGCGCAATCAAGCGCGCGATTACGTGCTGCCTGAAAGCACCACCAGGATCGACATCTGGCGCCATCATGGCCGCCTTCAGTGCCCCATGGGGCTGCTATGTCACTCCACTGATGATGTTCTACCCTAGAAATACATCCTTCTTCAGAACTTTTACAAAAATGACCTCGAAACTCGCTGACATCATTCTTATCCTCACTGGTGCCAACTACTTGGACTAGGCCACTCCCATGGAGGATTTCCTTATGGCCTAGGGCCTCTCTGCTGCCCACTATGACGAGGGACCCAAACCCATCAACAAAAATGCCATCACTGCTGAGGAAAAGAAGAAACACCGTGAGTGGACAAAGGACGACCAAGAAGTGCTCAGTTACCTTCACCTCTGTATCTCCCCTGCTCTTCGCGTCAAAAACATGAAACACATCACTGCTGATAATCTCTGGGAGTCTCTTTAAGCTTAGTATGGCACCCCGGGCATCTCTGCCACCTATACAGAGTTCAAGGCCCTCCTTGACCTCTGCATCCCTGGTTACTCTCACCCCGGCCCTGCTCTCTCCAAGATGCAGATGCATCTCACTCACCTTGACACCCAGGGCTATAAAATCACCACCAACGTCCAGATGATGATGGTCTTAGCAAAGCTCTCAAATGAGATGAGCGTCATCGCCCAACAGCTCTCCCAGACCTCCACTCTGACCTTGCCAAAGTAACCATTGACGATGTCAAGCACCGCTGCACCCTCTCTTGGGAACAGTGGTCCATGCACTCTCACAGCAGCAGATCTAAACAATCCGCTAAGATCTGCTAAGAAGCTATCCGCCATAAAGCACAAGCCTGACGACTCCTCCTTCTCCTCCCAGCAGCAGAAGCAGCAGCAACCCCACGAGTCCCAAAAGGACCAGCAGGGAAGCAGCGCTCACTCTTTGTTGGACCAACAATCCGACGAAAAGAAAAAGAGACAATGAGGATCAAGAGGAGGTAGAGGAAAAGGCAAAGGAAGGGCAACTGATAATGCCCATCTTGCCGACGACCTGTTCTGATGCTGGTTCTGTCAGCACTCACTTCGCCAACATTGCCTATCGTGTTCACACCTCCAGCCCAGAGCCCATCACTGATGTTCACCATCTCGCCAATCTCCCCGCTGCATCTCAGTAGAGTCCTCCATGCTTTGCTCAGACAAAGCAAGCCCTCTCCCTCGCCAACTGGCTCGGTGTTGAGCGTTCCCTCGAGAACGTTTGCATCCTTGAACCCTGCACTGAGGCTGCCACGAAACTTCACGGGCATAATTGGTCGGGCACTTTCGGCAGACTGTCCCTTGCTCCCTACCAGGAGTACTGTCCCCTGCTCAAGAGAGGGAAGTGGAAGTGGGAGAGAGGGAGAGGGAGAGGGAGGAAGAGAAGACAATGACAAGGCGTCGTTGTGTCGTCATCAGAGGGAGAGGAAGAGGAAGAGGAAGAGAGAGAGGATAATGACGAGGCATCGTTGCATCATCGTCATTGTGTTGTTCGTCGAGGAAGGAGTGGGAGTGGGAGTGGGAGTGGGAGGGAGGGACTGTAAGCCTGAGGACAGAGACAGGGACAGGGAGAAGATGACGTCAATTGTATTGTTCATTGAGGGAGGAGTGGAAGTGGGAGAGAGGGAGTGTGTGTGCAGTGTGTCCGGCATTGGGTCATTGTGGTGGAGATCTGGCAAAGGGTGAGGGGGGACAAAGAGAGGGAGGGACAGAGGGAGGGATGTACCTGTCATCGCCATTGCGCCCTCGTCATGTTGTCATCACGGATATGTGTGTGTCGTCGATGTCGACATTGCAAGTGAGAGAGTGGGTCAATGTTGACGTTGTGTATGAGGGAGTCTCACGTGGGACTGCTCGATCAGAGTCGCTTCCCATTCTTCTTCACGAATTTCTCGTTGTCTCTGGGCTTTCGTAAATTTTTTTTTTTTCTGCTCATGCTTCATGAATACATACCAATAGACCATGCACATCTTCCCCTCAACAACCCAACACTGCCAGTGGTTGATCGCTTTCACTGCTACCAGACCCTTTTCGAGTCCTTTTCGTGGGTTTGGCCTTCTGAGTCAGCACCCTCTGCTTGTCTTTGGATGCTGCCTTTCTGAGTGTCGAGTGGAACCACCATAAAAGGGAAGTGCGCAACATTCGCACTTCCCTTTTATGGTAATCCAGTTGATTGAATCAATTTTTTCAACACTCATAGAGAGCTATTGATCACCTACTATGATACACCACAGACAGATGAAGGTGCCTTTCCATTGATCTCCTTCTTTGATACGAACATTGTTATATCCCCAACAAATGTTGAATTTGGTAAAGACTTTAGCACCTTTGAGTTTGTCAATGAGGTTGGAGATGAGGGGAAGGGGATAGGCGTCGCAAGTGGTATGGAAATTGAGGTAAGCAATAGTCTTGACAAGGACGGAGTTTCCCGTCTTTCTTTTTCACGAAGAAGAAGGAGGATGCTTGGGGAGATGTAGAGGGTCTAATCTTTCCACTTTGAAGGTTTTCGTCGAGGAAGGCTTCTGTGGCCTTTTGTTCATCTGGAGAGAGGAGGTAGACCTTTCCGATTTTAAGGAGAAAGGTATCATCAAGTTGTATAGCATGGTCATAGGGTATGGAAGGGGGAAGGTGAGAAGAGGCTTCTTCGGAGAAGACTGAGGCAAAGGCTGCGTATTCTGATGGGAGGACAGTCTTGGGTTTAGATTTCTCTGCTTTGATTGTGAGGTTAGTAGCTGTGGTAAGGCGAGTGGCAAGAGGAGATCCTTTGAGGATAAAGCAAGAGCTACATCTAATTACTCAACAGAGGATTTTGTTGACAGTAGCTCTCTGAAGATATTGGGACTCTGTTTCAAATCTGGAAGCTATAAAGTTTTTTATCATGGGTGGGATATACTTCGACATGGCGGGGTGGTTTAGACTTCAAAGGTGTTTGAGGAATTGGTTGAGAGAAGTGGGCATTGTGTCGTTTGAGATCTGTGATGTGTGAATGGTAAAGGTCTGTGGATTGATCTGCGGACTCGGGAATAGTAAGGGTTTGCTTATCCCAGTCGATGGTCAGATTTGCGTCTCTAAGCCAAGAGAGACCCAGGATGATGTTTTCATTTCCGCAATCCATGATATGAAAGGTGACCTTTTGGTTAACTTTCCCAATGTCTATGAAGAGAGTGGTGGAGAAGAGGATGTCACCTTTCTGATTGGTGGATTGATCAATATTTCTAACTCTGATGGGTACAGCAAGGCGATCTTAAGGGAGGTTGTTTCTTCAGACGAAGGCCCAGTTGATGCAGGAGATTTCTGCACTGCTGTCAATGAGAGCTGAGGTGTTGACAAGAGAGTGCAAAGGAGTTACTAGAGAGATGGGGATCTTCATTGCCTTGGATGAAAAGGATACTAGTACAGGAGCACATGTAGAGACAGGAGAACCTTGCGTCAAATGAGGTCTCCTTTTCAAAAATCCAGAGAGCAGAGAGAGAAGTCTGCCTTTCCTATGACTACCATCTTCATTGTCATCATTACTCTTGATTTCATCTAACCTTGGAGAAGAGTTGGTTGAAAATGTGGAGCAGGACATTGTGTCCAGGCTTCCTGCATGGAAGACAAAGTCCCTGTTTGAAGCATCACTCCCTTTCTGAGGAAGTAAGTTTGGGAATGCGGATGCTGATTGCATTGACATCCATGGCATTGGAGTCTCGTTCTTTGGCTGAGTTGGTGGTCATTGGGGTGAAAGGATTGGCGAAGGATTGCCCTTTGTGTTGCTGGGAAGTGAGAAAGGCACAACGTTGTTGATCGTTGATCTTTTGCGCATGAGAGTACCATTTCTTGATGGTAGTAGGTATGGTCTCCATTAGATAAATCTTTCCGGATAACGAAGGGGGAATGCCTGAAAAGAAGTAGTGGCAGAGGGTGGATTCCTCAGTTACTTTAGAGACAGAGACATGACTTTGGAACTGGGAAATGTACGAGGTGAGCGATATCTATTAGAGTACTTCCCAAGAGATTTCTCGATCATCCTCTGGGTAGTCAACCAGGCAAGAGCGTTGGCTGTGGAATTGGAGTGTTCGAAGGTCGCTACGGCCCAAGTCCCAAGGGTGGTTCCTCCTCCATCAATGTAGCGGTGTTTCCTTCCTTCACGAAGGACAACGTGTAACAGATCTTTCTTCATTGGTGTTGTAGATTTCCACGTTTACAATCAGGTATTTGCATACACATCGCAACCCAGATAAGGCTTTGTAATGCTTCCTGTCATAGGGATCGGGTGGGGAGAGGCACATCTCTACTAGTTTAGACATAGCGGGAGGTGGTTGAGGGGGGGATGCTAAAATGGGATTGGGGACAGCGAAGATATTTCCACTAGGAGTGTGGGGGGAAGGGGAAAGTGGGGACTGAGGAAGGGTAACATCAGGAAAACCTACCGTCTGATAATTGTCTACAAATGTTTATATTTTCTGATAATACAACTAATATTGTCAATTATCTGGTTTATGCAAATTATTTACTATTAGTTCAAAATTCTGAGCACCCTGCCATGAATAAAACTGAAATTTCCTGAAATTTCCTACCATTATTGGAACTGATTCCACATTTACTATTAGTTTGTAATTCTGGGCCCCCTCCCAAGAATACAACTGGAATTAGTTGTCATTTCTTAAAATTATTGAACATTCATTAAAAAAACATGTCGAGGACCACCAACCAGACCTAACAGAACAAGACTCCTAACCAGACACTCACCAAGCATAATCAAACATCCTCATCAGCAATGTTTGCCTCCTAACCTGAACTAACCAATGTGTGTACCAAAGTGTATGGAGAAGTGTAGTGAAAAGTGCACCAAAGTGTACCGAAAAAGTGTAGTGAGTTTGGTGAGTGTGCCTGCCATGGTCATGTGTAGCCAAATGTGTAGCCAAATGTGTCAAGCAATGTAGCAGAAAGACTTAGCAGAATTTGTGTTGTGTATGCTTACAAATTGTAAAATTTCGAAGTCAGCAGCCACCAGGTATTTACACCCAGCGCTCTTCAATTTTAATTCCCACACTCTCTCTTTCCTCAACCACCACCATCTCTCCTCAACCACTCACCACACACCACACACCACACACCACACCACTCATTACTCATTACTCATGACCTACCACATATCACAAAGTAAGTGTGACTCAGTGTCATGTTACTTATCCTATTAACTTTTATTTTTATTTTTTTTGCTTTGTTGACATAGACACTATTGATGGTCATGGTGACTCAGTTCAATTCAATGTATATTGGACTTGTCACTGACTGATTCTTTCATATGTTATGTGTAGATACTAGATGATGGTGAATCTAATGGCAAGTCTATGTTCATCATACATCAATAGTTTGCATATAGTAGTACAAAATGTAAATAGTGTAGTTATCAATGAATTTAATTTGGTTATAATTCTGGATATTGATATTGGTATTCCATGAGCTATCTGGCAATATTTGGATGTACAGAACTACCATACTTCTTGTGAATGTGCTGTACAATATATGAATATATATGTTGGAATACAAAGATATTATTGAGAATTATCAAAATGATTTGAGGGGACCGGGAAATTGTTATAAATTATTGAATATGTGATATTTTGGATAATAGTGGATAATTATTATATTTTATTGAAAAGAGTTCTGTGTCAAGGGAAAGGGATTCCTCCTGATCTTGATAAGATAAGAGGGGGAGTTCTGAGTCGGTTTTGTCCTCGTCGCTGGAACGATGCTGAGGAGGGGCGTCTGGGGAGTCTGGGGCAAGAGGTTCAGAACTCCTCTCCAGCACAATGAACTAGACTGAAACCACATGCAACCGACTGCCATCAGTTGCAACCTGTCTGGGTCAAGACTGGTCAGCAGCCAGTCGCACCATGTTACTAACATACTGAGTGAAGAACTCTCAACATCGTCTTGCCATCTTGCCATGTCACCATTCAAGTTTGGTGTTGTGTCAGCATTGAGTTATTGTCGAGTTTGACAGTCAGCATCACATATTGGGAAGGAAGGAAGGGGGGTGAGCATGGTGAGCACTGGCATGAGGACAATGAAGCAGTGCCATCCTCACCATCACTGTGGATTGTTGTCTTGTTGTCTTGCCATGTTGCCATTTGGTGTTGTTTGTGTTGGCATTGAGTCGTTTAAGTTCTGGGTTGTCAAGCAAGGGAGGAAGAAGGGGGAGGATGGTGGGGATGAGGACAACAAGAGGACAGTGTTGTCATCGAGTCTGTGGTAAGTTAGTCATCATACCAGTCACAATGTGACATGTGACAAATTTTACTAGTATTGCTTTCTTCCACTGACTCTTATTTCCTTGTGCTTCCTGTTGGTGATGTTCGTCCTTTGGAGGATCTGTGGGCCCTTTCTTGGTCCCATTGTCTGCCCCTCCATATTCAGCCTCTTGCTGCTGCGCTATACTATGTAGCGCATAATTGCATCAGGGTTGGTATTAAGGTATTCGGGCCACCTGATATGTCCACAAGGAACTCTCAGTATCAAGATAGCAGGTCTCGATGTGGAGCGCAGTAGCCTCATGGGAACTAAGAGAACAGTGGGAGATACTTACTGTTTATAGTCCTGAGGGGAGAATCTTGGCGGAGTTCCTGCTTATTCCTCTGTGGCCAGTGCTGCGTTGACGTACAATTTATTGTAGTCCATAAGGCATGACACTGACCTTGGAGAGTTCCTATTTAATTGGGCTTTCACCTTCCAGAGTTGTTGGTCTGCTAGCTTCTTCCAACATTTCATTGAGGGCTTCCTTCCGAGTCATTCTTTCAATCTTGTTGGCTTGGTGCCAGCCATGGCTTATGCCATAATTGTTGAACCTGGAGGGTATTTGTAAAGGCTCCATATGACCGATTAGTACCGCATGAGTTCCCAGTGTTTTGAAGTCCAGTTGCAGACCATATGAAAGACTGGCAACTGGACCGGACTGCAACTAATTGCAACTGGACTAGTTGCAACAGTCCTGACTAGTCCAGTTGCTTGGGTGATTTTTCCACATTTTTTTGAGATTTGTTGAGCCAGATATGAATACATCAATGATACAATATTCACTTTTATATTCAATTATTCAATTCAGTATATACTATTCACAACACTATTCACTCATCTACAGTCATATAAACACACATTTTGAGTATAACAAGTAGTTGGAACACTAAATGTGTTTATTGACATGTTCACAAAAATGACATGCCATTTATATTTGCTCATATCTCTATGGGACAATGTTGGTCGGAATCACTTAATTTGTTGTTCATATGATAGCCAGGGGTATGTAATCAGACTTGGTACAGCTATTATTAAGCATTAGAAACACAAGAATATGTGTATAACATTATTTGTGTACATTACATATTTCCGACATTGACATGCCTGTCGGAAATGGTCGTATCTCCATGGGGAATGGTAACTACATACCTACTTGATGGAACGGTAGCGGCGAGTGTGAACTGATTCTGGTTCACCAGTTTCCAAGCCTGACAACCAGTCTATGAATCGACCAGTCCAAAACCGGTCGCAACTGCTTGTTAGACCAATACTAGGACCGGTTTCTTGTGGTCTGGTTGCCAGTTGCCCATACTAAGATGTAGTAGGTCCAGTGTTCGTCCATTTGGGTTATATTTTACCCACCTTACTCATCATATTGGAAATATGATGACTGATACTCTACAGAGATACTTACGTTATTGGCTAATTGTTCTCTTGGATTACTCAGAAGTTCCTTCATATTCTTTGATGTTCCATGGAACTTCCTTTTACATTATATATCAAAATATGTACAAATATGTTCCTTTGTGTATATATAGCAGGCCCTCCAGGCCACTGTCTAATAAGACTTCTTTGACTTTTACCATAGTTGAGTTCTTTGCTGTAGCTCTCAACCCTCTGCCTACCTAGTGAAGACTTGCCACTTGTTGCCCTTGCTGCACACATTGCAAGCCACTCTCCTCTTCTGGATTCGAGCATAGCCTTTCAATAGAGTGTGCTGGCCCTCGACCTGGGGTTCAGCATTCACCATGAACGGCAATCATACTTGTGGCAGGCTTGAGTATGCTGATGCATGGTGTTGACCACCGATGGGGTGCACAAATTCATCACTGAACTGTGCCTCACACTGTAGGAAATCAGCTATAGCAGCCCAAAGGTCCAGTAGCCCAAACTTCTGTGCAGCTGCATCAATGCTGATTTGCTGCAGTGACAGAGAATACGAAAACTGCGAAAAGAGAGTGGAATAGAACCTGTTGATTTGGTGCAAAGCCGAGCAAAGATGGCAAAGTAGTCCATGTGCGGACATGCAAGACAGAATGGTCTGGCAGGTTGAGGTTCGTTGTCAGGCTTGCCATCCTTTTCATCGTCACTCATGTCTGATTTCTCCTCATCTATACTTCTATTATCCAAATAATCATCACCTTCACCTTGGCTAGTTTCCCAGTCACGTATTGATATAGCAAGGTCGAATGCCCTGCATTTTTCTGCACAATCAAGGTAACGGCAAATTTAAGAGTGGTAGTTGTTCTTGTTGGTAGACCCGGCCAGTGTTTTGATTTCAGATATATGGGCGTGTTCGGTGGTGTCTGCAGTCCATTCAATGGTAGCCCTGACACACTTCATACTTGGTGCAATACTCTGCATCAGTTCTAGTTTCAAGGGAATACTATATCAGTTGTTGATCACTCTGTCACTCCCTTTCCCTAGCCATCTACCATGGTCAATTATTGCATCCTTATTTTAGTGGAACTCATTGAGAGCGGTCCACACTGCCAGCACACCACCACAGTATGAGGAAGCCACTCAATGACAGCACATACTCCCTTCTCCGCAACATGATGTTGATCTCGACAAAATGACAATGCACAACATGAAGGTGAACATGATGACATCATTGACACATCATGGTACACAACATGTTGCCTGACATGACTACAATACACAATATGAGTCGGAATGCAAGGCCATGAGGGTGACACAAAGACGAGGGAGACAAATGGTGACAACGACATACGTTCCCACCACACATCTCAGGGACATGGAGTATTTCCTAGGGGATTTCTCAAGCAGATTTTCTTCTCATCTTTGTAAACCTCCTTGTTGATGACTAGGTATCTTTGTAAGGTAGGTGTCATCAAAAACCGACAAACCTCACGTGATCAATGTGACAGTCTTGCAGGATGAATGTTGTAAAATTAATAACAAAACGACATGATCACTCACAAAGACTGCAAATGAACTTGTTTGACAGTTCTTTCTAGTAAACAAGTCAACATTGTAGATGGCTCTGCTTTCCCCCAAGAGGCAATATCGTCAAGGTGTTAAGTGTGCGTCAGAGCTCAGTGGTAGCAAGCAACACCAAAAGCCATCTGAGGCTACAACCCCTGTGGTGAGTTCTGAACGATTCTAGATACCCTGTACTAAACACATGTTCAGCAGGGACCAGTCATGACACCTCCCAAATTCACATCCAAGCACATCTTTCAACTATGCGAACAGTCATCTTAGTTTGGTTTCTATAAACCTTCTGAATCTAGCCAGGAAGACAAGTAAGTTTTGTGATTAATCTCTCACCACAAAGGCCTGGTCCTGGTACATTTTCTGATAATCAACAAGAAGACACTTTGCCTATGGACAAAGACAATATGGATGATCAGAGCAGGGCGCAAGGTAAGGATAAGTTTGTGTTGATGACCCATGAATCCTGAATAATGTGTTTGCAAAACCAGATGGTGTTGTACTCAGCCACAAGGATAGATCTATGGGTTTGTATGTCAACAGTTTGCACGACTGTGATAGCAACTATGGGGAATCATTTGACAATATCAACTGTATGGTCAGTGTTCTGGCAACAAACCCTCTGGCAACAAATCCTCTGGTGACGGTGATTAAGTGGAAGCTCATATGAAGATAGTACTGACGATGGCAAACTTGGCACTGATGATGAGGAAGATTATGCTGCAGGTATGCTGAATGTATTTCTTTCTGCAGATGCTGGATTTCTTTAGAAGAATCTGAGACACCCCAACCATGAGGTTGACAATGCTCCATCATTCTATCAGTACCGAAAGCGTGACAGCCAAATCAAATACCCACTTCTGGTATTGGCCCAGAACTGAAAACATGATTGGTTAGGCAGTTGGTCAGCAGGATATCTCACATGAAGGTTGTTCAAGGAATTTACAAGGTAAGTCTACATTCCTTAACATATTCATGCTCAGAGCATCCATTGTGGGAACAGACTCATTGGGCCCCGTCAACCTAAACAAGTCCATGAATCGTCTGAGGAGGACATTGATATCAAGTATGATGTACTTGTATGCCACCACCAGTGTAACAGAGCAAACTGAAAGAAGCCTTGCTCACAAGCACTATATAGTATTTCTGTAGTTGCAGTGACAACACAGGGGTAGGCTGAGAACTAGAGGCAAGTGAAACAACAGCGCTTAGTTTACCAGGCATGCTCAACTTTCAAACTTGTGGGTGGGTGTGAGGTTTCTGGGGTGTGAGCAAATGAGCCAAGGTCCTGGAATGGACAATGGTGTATTTGGCAACATTCACTTCACGCTTGACTAGTGCAAGTTTGGTCTACAAGGTGCTAAGCATGATGGATATAAGAGAAGAAAAAAAAGTTTGATTTTACCATTGTTCCCTTTTATGGTAATCCAGTTGATCGAATCAATTTTTTCAACACTCATAGAGAGCTATTACTCACCTACTATGATCACTGCAGACATTTGCTAGTTGAGAATATTAGTAGTAGAATGAAAGATGGATGGGGCAATGGTATGAATTGAATAATGAAGGAAAAAGGTGATGTTGGTAAAATTTGTCACACGTCACATTGTGACTATAATGACTAACTCACTGTGACATTGTTAGGTGATCGGCATAACTGGTTTGTAAGAAACCGACTATGCGGCTATGTAACTGCATGTAATCATTTGAAACCAGTCTCCAATGGTTCGGTCTGATCTAACGCTGAATTTCTAATTTCCATGACTGGTTAGGGTTACAGTTACACCAAAAAAGGTAGAGAAACCGGACCGAACTGGACCTTAAAATGCTAGTTGGATGGAACTGCGTAAGTGCTACCTTAGCATATAGAGCTCTTAGAGTGATGTCACATTTGTAACTCTTCTCGAGGATACTGCTATGTGGTTTATGTAACCCTAGAGATAGTCTTTGACATGACTATACTCTTGATAGTGTATGTGAGATAACATTACTGTTTCTTCTCACAAGGAATAATAGTAGATTGACTACTACATTTCCAACAATGGTCATTGAGGAGCAGGCTCACATCACCTTACACAGTGATTGTCATCACAACCTATCTATGCCGGGTTACGACATGGAAATACCCCCAGCAACACATGATGAAGCCAATCAACATCCTGACAAGGATCAATAGATTACCGCCATGGAAACTGAGCTGCAAACCATGAAGGACATAAACGTCTACAAAGTTATGACACTCCCCAAGGGATGAAAAGCCATAGGTTGTTGATGGGTACTTGAATTCAAAGATGACAAGAAGAGCCCCTTCATGTACAAAGCCCATCTGGTTGCTCAGGGTTTCTCTCAAGTCCCTGGTGTTGACTACAGGCCACATTTACTCTGGTCATCAAACCTGCCTCAGTATGGTTAATTGTTGCCTTCGCGTTTAACTAATAGTCCCCTCAAATCATTCTGATAATTCTCTGTAATACTACCTTGATATTTGTAGCCATTTCCATGTGATTTCAACTGGAATATATCCATATTAGCAGCTACATTTTCATGTAATTTCACAGTACTTTCAGATGCAATACAAGATATTTCTGTGTCATTAAATGTTTAATTGTGTCAAACATGAGTGTATTATTATTTCCTACATCAAAACTGTACATCAAAACTGTGCATATCATTATCATCTAATCTAATATACATGCTTGTCATACTACTAGTCTACACAGAAAAGTGTACAAAAAAGCAACAAAAAAGTGTAAGCAAAATGTACCAAGTGTACAAAAAAAGTGTATTAAAAAAATATTAAAAAGGTGTAGAATAAAGTGTACAAAAGTGTGCAAAAAAAGCAAAAAAGTGTAAGAAAAAGTGTACTATGTATATACAAAACAAGTATAGGGGAAAAGTTTAACAAGTATATAAAAAAGTGTAGGAAAAAAGGAGGCTAGCAGAACAGTTCAGCCTCAAGGACTTTGGGCCTGTCGTGGAGTATCTCAGGGTTCAGTTCAAACGTGATTGCTTAACACAATTCGTTCTTTTTCGGTCTTTGCTGGTTCGGTTACAGTCTTTAACCGGTTTTCAGGGGTGTGAAACGTACTACGGATTCTTGGCTTCCTGCCTATATTTTGTTCATCTAAATCGGATTAGGGGCCATTGAGATATGATTGATTTAATATTGCATGTCATTCTCAAGTATATCTACTGAGAAAACCTATTTCTGAGAATAGAATAGTGTGAGATCGGCACTTAGGGTTGGCTGTACCAATGGTAGCCGAGTCACATGGCATTAATATCCGCCAAGGATTATGTAAATCCACCCATATGCGGCCAAGATATGGCCAATCTCTAGTGATATGTCATTTTGAAGAAGGTATTTTGAGAAATTATCATAACTATCTCAAATAAAATCCTAAAAATGTGGGAAAATCAGGATAAATTGGTCAATATACTACCTAATAGGGGCTAGCATTGGTCCACCCAGAAGACCAGTCCTGTCAGAAGACCAAGACTGATGTAAATCAAAACTGGGAAGACCGGACCAATCAGGACCAGTCTTGATCAGTAGTTCAATTAAAAACCGGTTTTTCATCAGTCTTAGGACCGGACTTTTTAACACTAATTGTTGTGATGTATGATATTGGCGACGAGGCATCTAAGTCATGTGGCAAATGGGATCAACAACAACAATGAGTCATTCATATCACTTGTTATTGTCCTTGTTGTCGTGGTTTCATCATCATTGTGACGGTCTTCATATAGATGTCGTGAGTATTGCAGAGGATGTGGTGAAGGCAGGACGTACTCACCATGCCGTTGTTGTCTTCCTTTCTCACGTCATAATGTCCGAGCCATCCAAGCTGTGTGGTGAGTGGGATTGATGGCGATGATGAGTCATTTGTCTTGTTTGTCCCGTTCTTGTTCTTGTCACGGTTCCATTGTCGTTGTCGTGGTCTTTGCATAGATGCTGTGAGTGTTGTGGAGGATGTGGGTATGGACGAGATGTACTTATCGCATTGTCGTGATGTACAATATCGGTGACAAGGCATCTGAGTCATGTGGCAAGTGGGATCAATGGCAATGATGAGTCATCTGTCTCATTTGTCCCTTTGTCCTTGTTGCAACCTTCACATAGATGGCCGTGAGTGTTGCGGAGAATGGGGCCATCTGACCTGTGTGTAGGCAAGAGCAGGGGTATGGGTAACCCCCAGGGGTCAGGGTGAGGGTACGATAAGGGTAGAGGTAGGGGTACAGTTGTCAGAATTTTTGTACCCTCCAAGGGTACCCAGGGGTACTTAGAGGCTATTAAAAGTCCCACTTTGGTGACCTTATGTCAGATTTTTCATCACTATAATAGTCTAACATCATATCTGAATACATAAGTATGAGGGGTATATAGGGGTAAACCCTTACCCTTTATGAAGGGTATACTACCCTTGAGGGGTATGGGTAGGGGGGGTATGGGCCTTGGTACCCAGGGGTTACCCCTGCTCTTGCCTACCTGTGTGGTGAGTGGAATTGATGATGATGCCTCACTTGTTGTTGTTGTTGTTGTCGCAGTCTTGGGCTATCTTGTTATTGTCGTGTTCATTGTGCAGGAAGATTTGTTGTGGTAGGTTGGCTGTCCCCAACTCACACTTTAGTGTAGAGAGGGTTTTGTAGAATCCTGCAAATGGTCAGGCACCAACCAAATGCTTCAGGTGAATTTCTCACAATGTCTTAGTCTTGTAGGAATGTAATTTTCATTACAAAGAGAGACACATAAGCGGTTACCTATGTCACCATTATATGGTCACAAGCCAAGTTGGGGACTTGGTGTGGCAGTGCCATTACAATGCTGCGAAAGAGACAAGTTACTTGACAGGAAGCTAAGAGAGTTTAGGTGTGAGAAAACGGAGGGTGATGCAAACTCATGAGTAATCATTGTGGAATTTCTGAGTGCAGTAAATAGGGAGGACTTGTTGTAGTGGGTTACCAAGTGCATTAGTTGGTTATGAATAAATCATTTGCTCAATAGGATATCTATGTCAGGTGACAAGTCTAAGTTAGAGATAAGAGTGCTGAATCTCCCAACATTGTACATACATAGTCGTCATTAGTTGTCATTGTATCAATGTTAACAAAGGTGATTCATAAGACATTTAGGAGATCTTGCCGTGTCACAGTTACAGTATAGTATTCAGAACAGTAGTTTCTACATTGCCTAACACAATCTAAATGCTACATTGTTGCGATACAAATAATCTATTAATATGAGCAACATTTTAACTGAACTGGCACAACTTTTATTGTTCATACATACCTTGGTTGAAGGAATTGGAATTAGCACAATATACTCAATCAACCGAGAACAAAAGCAGTGACAAGTCGATGGAATGATACTAGGCCAGTCTCAGTGGGCCCGGAAGAAAATGGGAGAGTAGTAGTCATTGGACTTCAAGTCACGGTTGTTGTGGTCGGTTGCCAATTATCATGATGTCGGTGCCAGTGTGGTACGAACAAGAATGAGAATACTGCAACCATTGCTTGATGGAATGCCAGCAGACGAGTCTACAGGAGAGCAGTGGAAACTCCAAGTAGTACTAGTCATTCAAGTAGATGTGAAAATCAATGCCATTGATTCGTAAATTAAAATATACAATTTAAAGGATATCTAGTATCTTTGATCTATCTCGATCATTCAACGCACTTGACATATGTACAACATAGTAGTAGTTTCAGTAGGGTCTACAGTGAATGCTACACTATTGTGATACAAATAATGTATTGGTGCGAGCAGCTTTTCGATGAATTGACTGGACTTCAGAACAACTTCTGAGTCATAGTTCATGAACTTTGGAACTGGGTTCATTCTTTGGGAAGACTTCTCTAAAATGGCTGGTATGAGAACTTGAACGATGCATGTACTATGGCGAGGGGTGAGAAGCTGAGTTTGATGTTGAGTTGGAGGTAAGTAACACTGGCCCGATGTTCTTACATATACTTCGTCTCACTATTACATATTTCAAATGCCTGGAATCCATAACCTCCTCCAAGTCATGCCCCTCAAGAAGAAAATCAAATTTCCACACTTTCAAAAGACGTCCCTTTGCCCTAGCTGGATGTGGTAAGAGATTTGTTAACGAGATGCGTGTCCTCCAGCACATGAACCAACTATTGTCGGCTTGCAGCATGTTGCTCAACGACATTTTCATCCTTGAATCTAAAGCCTACCATGACAATACTAGTTGTCAGCCATCTCCTGAAGCTGCAGATCCCATGCTGATGGAATTTGTTGATGAGGAGATGGATGTTGATCATTCCGTATGTGAGGACCGGTCCCTCAACATGCAAAATCCAACTGGCCATGGTATGACTCCCTCAAGAACCGTTATCGAAGAGTTCAAAGGCACCTCTCAGGGTTTCCCTGGTGGAAAAACGTTCATGGACCAGTTCTTCTCTGACGAGCACGATGAGTTGCACAAGAAAAATCATTTTTATCCCTTCACTTCCTCTGAAGACTGGCAGATGGTGTCATGGTTATTACGCTCCCGTTTAAGCATGGCTGAAATTGACAATTTCCTTTTTCTAGATTTGGTGAGTCACATAATGTTTCCTCAAGATGGCTTATATCACAACACAAAATGATGTATTACCACTGTTGGAAAGGAAGAAATCAACTACTGCTTTAGCCTACTTCAAATGTCAGTCATCAGTAAACTACAAAAAGCTGATTGTAGAACATAGTTGTTTATAGTCTTCCATAAATTTTCACTTTTCCAAAGTCATCTATAGCTTTCACAGTACCACAGTTTCCCAGTGAAATACTGCCAACTTTGATTAAATTCTCTTAGTTTATCAAAGCTTCATAGCACCTCAAAGGCACAGAGATTTATAAGTAATGATTGGTCAGCAACTCAGCCACACTTGCAAATCACACCCTCAAGTATACCAAAGTTACTATGGCTCTTGGCACTCCAATGAATTGGAAGTGGCTTGACAGTATTGGCTACTTATGAAAAATGTCATATAGAATGTGCTTCTTTTGCACTCAATTTTTTAAAAAGTTTTGCCTGTGTTTTGGGGCCAGTGTCACCACGACTACTCATAGGCTTTTACAGACAAAAAAATACTACATACTTAAAAAAGTACCTCCAAAATCTATCAATGTGATGATCCAGCTAGTAATGTTATTCCTTGAATGACTGCCAATCGGCAACTCGGTTCTGCGAGTCATGGAAGGCAGATTTATCAATTCAAGTTGCATCTCAATCCTAGGTTTCTTTTCAGTAGAGTTATAGATCACGGTGAATGGTTGTTTTGCTAGCATTTGGTGGTGCAATCCGAGCTCGAGTATATTGTTAAAGAAACTGTGGAACATAGAGTTGAATCAGTAGTCGACTGAGGTGAGGTGGAGGCAGAAGTGGAAGTGGAAGAAATATTATGTCAATTAAATGTTGGCTACTCCGACACCTGCTTCTTGTGCTCCAACAGTGAGTGGTCAGGAGGATTTGAAGACTACGTCCATCCGTCTATTGTTGCTAATTTTGATCCAGGTTTCCAAAGGTGAAAGTGTAGTTGGAAATAGTGGAACATAGAGTTGAAGCAGTGCTTGGTGGACAGCATGGCAGTGGTCCATTGGATACAATCCATGAGATACAAGTCCTCAATGTGGCTATTAGTGTTTAAAAGTCCAGTCAGGTCCGATCTTTTGCCTATTTTGGAAAAGACGGGACTGAGACTGGTCCTGGGAACTTCCTGAGATGGAAAAAACCGGACTGAGACCGAAAAAGACCAGTCCTGTGGTCTTCTTTGGTCCAGTCCAGTCCAGTCTTTCGAAAAGACTGGAAGACCAATCTATTGAAAAAACCCATCAACTCCTGGCTTCCTGCCCATATTTTCTTGATGTAAATTGGTTCACAGATCGTCAAGATATTAGTATTTTAAAAGTATATGTCATTCTTGAGGTGATGGACTTACAAAACCCATTTTGAGGTACCAGATTGCATGGGAATCGAGCTGTACCGAGTGTAGCCAAGACCCCTGGCTTCCATATCTGTCAATATTTACAAAAATCCGTCCACATCCAGTAACGATATGCCAAATATCGAGTTGCATACCATTTTGGAGGAGATATTTTGAAAATATATCATAACATGGTCAAATAAAATCATAGAACTAAGCGAAAATCAGGGTAAATAGAGGACTATAAGGAAAGACCGGACTTTTAAACACTAGTGGCTATTGCCAGCGTAAGCAACAACTTGCTGCAGGTGTATCATATGTATGGGTTGAAGCATATCGAGCAACAGAATGTTGCAGGACTGTACATCAGACAGTTGGGTGGTGGGTGAACATGCTAAGGGCAACAACCTGAAGTGCCTTGTCTTGTGTCTCCTGTGACTCAGAGGGTCGATTTGGAGAGCATCATACATAGTTAGTAAGGTCAGCACTAACAATAAAGGTCAGTTGATGAATATCTGAGCAAGTAAATGTCCCACAGATCATACTGTGGATCCACTCTCCCATATTTTGACTCCTGCTAAATTTTCTGCCTGTTTGGAAGGGCTCAGGCTATCCTAGGAAGTGACTGTCTCCCATGCTTCTCCCCGCTCAACCGTCTATGACCCTGCAGAATTATCCATCAGATTGATGGAGGATATTGTCATCATATCAAATTCATTTTCTTTCTGTGCATCATTGCTCATGAAAGACACACATGATTCCTGACATATCGTCATACTACATTCCATGCTTTATCAGTGAAGAAGAGTGTTGAAAGTGTAGTATGTGAATCCTTATACTACTACCTTTCTAGGACTGGCATTCAATGGCCATGTCTACATTATGCGATCTAAAGCAAAGTAATGCTAAGTACAAAAGGATAGTGGATTCTACACTATTACTATCCTAATAGCATATCTCGCAGATAAGATCTAGTCTTATCTTAGCTAGTCCATGACTAGATTAGTCATCTCATGACTAGATTAGTCATCTCATGACTACTAGATTAGAGCCCTATACACCATTCAATGGCTAGGCTCATCTATGAAATGTCTTAGTAACTTATCATTCTTGTAATGATGACTGATGCTGATCGAGATACTTATGCTATTGGATAAGACAAAATCCACTAACCTAACTTAACCTAAGAGTACTTTATGCTATTGGCTAAATACTCTTAGTCATATATACAAGTACAAACATGTATTTAGTATATATAGGCCAGCCCTTCTGGCTGGAATAATAAGGACTTTTCCACTTCTCTTATGAGTGAAAAGGAAACCTGAATCTACTAAGCTACAACACTAATAAGAAAATTATACACTACAAATGTCAGGTAGTTTTGTTCCCCCCGAACTCCTTCACTACTTACACAAGCAGTTCTGGGATCATGATGTGCAGTGGTGGCTAAATATCATTGTTGGAGAAGCTGAGATGTCAATGAGATTCTCCTTTTTACGGCCTATGGCGGGATCTCATGACTTCAAAGCAGGTATCTTGAAGCTGAATCAAGTGTCTAATGAAGTTAAGATACTGACATTCATCTAATATCTGCCACCCTGGACGACTTCCACGCGAATAAACATGCAATACTCGAGCTCGGTGGATGACTGGGAAAAGGGAAGAACATTATCGACAACTGGTATATTCCGAAACTAGAATTGATGCAGAGCATCACACCTAGCATCAAGCGTGTCGGAGTTACCATCCAATGGACCACCGACACTACCAAACATGCTCATGTGTCTGAAATCAAGACACTGGCCGGGTCCACCAACAAAGATAAGTACAACCCTCAAATCTGCCATTTTCTTGATTGCGCAGAAAAATGCAGGGTGTGCAATCTTGCTACCTCAATATGCCACAAGGAAGCTGGCCAAGGTGAAGGAGACATGAAAAGGAAGGATGGTAAGGACGATGAAGGCCAAACTCCTATACCATCCGGTCTCACTCGTCCGCACAAGAATTACATGATAATATCTACTCAGCTTCGTGCCAAACCAGCAGCTTCCACTCCACTCCCTCTGCGCAGTTTCATTGCAGGCTCAACAGCTATAAACGTGTCATTTTCCCTGTCTTTGCAGCGAATCAGTGTCGATGAACGGACTGCCATAGCTGATTTCCTACACCGTGAGGCACAGTATGGTGATGACTTTGTGCACCCCATTGGCGGTCAACAACGGTGCACCTCGGCAAACACCTATGAGTCTCCCAATGTGGTACACAGTACATCTTCAAAGCAAACTGATCCATGGCAACGCTGATATTTCGCCTGCACAGACCCCCAGTGGGTGGCCCTGGACTGATTGTTTCATTGTTTATGTACAGTGTTCTGATACCGTCGCTGAAGACACTACACAGCTACACATACTTGGGCGTGCTAAACGAGCTTCTGATCAGCGACTGGGAGATGTCATCCCAGGACTCATGCGTGCACATTTGCACACTTAATCCCTCGTTTCAGACAGTCTGCAGATATTCGACAAACACCGTACAACTCATTCGAACATTCCGCTGAGTTTCACCTGAATACTTATTTCAATAAAAATACGTACTTCGCACTCTCATATGTCCTCACTGCCTCTCGATGAAACACTGAAACAGACGGTTCTTGTCCTTGAGAAAAGTTGCTGTGCGACATGTCCATGCTGCAGAACCAAGATGGACTGAACAAGTACTCAACCGTCGATGCCAACTACAAACTAATCGGCTCCCTCCCTCCCCCAGAAAAAGTCGCAATGTTTCAACCATCATGGGACAGGTTCATTAGTGTAGAGCTTCAAAGAAACATCATCAACGACAGTTGCTCGGATGTGGCTGTACACCATCACAGTCTCAACTTTTTCCTGGACTTGATTTTCACAGAATTCAACAAGGAGTTTGGAGATGTTACCCCCGAGTCCCTCATCCTTCGACTCTCATCTATAGCTAAAGAAGGGCTTCCGAAGGATTCATACTGCACAAGAACCTCTATAGTACTGCAACCGACTCCATCGAGCTATACGACGTGGAGAAGAAGCGCTGGCGGTGGAGCTTCCCTCTGACAGAAGATTGCAATGTTTCTTAACACCATTGCTGTAGCTTTTGGAGTCACCAGAGCCCATACCAACAAATCCATCCCGCAACAACCTCTTCGTCGGTGACTAGGAAGCAAGAGCACTACATCAGTGCCTGGTTCTACAGGATATGTTCACAAGCCTGATCTTATCTTGGTTGACAACGCCCCATTGGAAGAATTCTGCCTTCATATGTAAGATCACTACACAGTGTGATCCATTCCCGAGGACACAACATCCATACTAGCTCCACCGACCTCTTCCTTCGTCTCATATATGTCCTCAACTTTGGCAACCTCACCACACTAGTTTTGATCCAACTTTGTTAATCCCACTCTATCACCTCTTGTCGTCTTTTGCCCTTTGACCAAGCACCCAAACCTTCTCTTTCAGAGGATCCACGTTGGCGACAAAGAGTGTGCAATTGTACATTGTATATTTACAAGCCCCTTGGTTCGTGGCAGGGTGACAACCACTTGGGCCGTCTCCTGAAGAAGCAGCAATATGTCATCAAGGACTACTGGACACATATTTCAAGAAAGAACACAGAGGAAGACGTTCTAGCCTGGACGGTCCCGCTAGGAGAAAATGATCAATCTAAGGACTTACTCCGACCAAATATTGAGTGTCGTCTCGGAAGGACCATTGCTTGACGAGGATGTTGCAGCCGGCACTGGCGAAACATTTGAAAGGCGCCGGAAAGGGGGCAGAGCGAAGCATCTCAGGACTGCCCTGTTGCTGGTACCCTCTCATTTGCCTCGATCAACCATCACCTGGGCGTTCAATCAAGTCGCTGGGACGATCTCGAGTCACTTGCGTATACACTGATTTATTTGCTTCAAGGATCACTTCCATGTGTCAGCAATATCAACCCCTCTCTGTCAAATGATGCCATACTGAAGCTGAACAATGATGAGCTATCCAGTGATGGCCTGCCTCTCGAATTTGCTACTTTGCTTCAGTATTCACATGCTCTCGCCTACACTGTAAAGCCTGACTATGAATGAAACATTTGACCTGGACAGCGTCAGCAGTCCCTACAGCCCAAGGATGCTTCGACACAAATGCTGGTCGTTCAGCATTAAACACTGCAGCCTCCGACCCATTTATGACTCAGACCGCACAAACTTGACAGTCCACTTCCGCTGACATTTCCAATCAGACTGCTGGTCATGGAACTTCTCCGGGATGTCAAGACACGTTGGGATTCAAACTTCACAGGCATTAAACTACTTCTGCTTGGCACCACCAAATAGTTGAAACTGAATGGCAGGTCTTAGAGGACCTAGAAGTGATTCTCGATATCCTTTGGACCAATGCCAACTGTAACAATGCAGTTGACTACCACATCTAGATCCCTCATTCTATCCAACAATCCATGTCGGGCGAGAGTTTGCCCTTGCTTTTGCACGTGGTGCCCTCATTCGAGACTTTAATAGCCAAGTGGGAGCATCTGCCAGTGTCACTGCAGGCACACATCCACCACCTCCCCTCTGTCTCTGTCTCCCTTCCTGCGCAGCGTGTCCAGATGAACGCGCACAAGCCCAATTCCTCCCCTCCCTGTTCCTCCTGTTTCCCGACCCCAACTCCCTCCCTGTTCCTCCATCCCCCTCTCCCACTCCCACTCCTCCCACTCCCCTCCTGCTCTCTCTGCGCAGCGCGTCCGCCCTCAACCTCCCCAGCACCTCCCTCACCCTCGCCCTTGCCCTCACCCTCTCTCCCAGCACCCTCACGCTCTCTCGACCTCTGCGCAGTGCGTCTGAATGGACACACGCGCTCTCACCCTCACCCTCTGCGCTTTGCACTCACGAATCTTGTACTGCCAACAGAGTACATCTGGCTTGACAGAAACAGGTTCATCCCTGCACACTCTTGAAGACGACATACTCTTTGCCTCCTCGGTGGACCACCAGACGGTGTACTAGGTACTCTTCGATATCTGTCAATGTGATTCTCACGCTCATCTGACTCGACTGAAATAGGATCATCCGCTCTATGTTTAGATCATCATTGTTGATCAGAGTCTGCTCTAGAATTATCACAAGGTGTGTTTTGATCAATAGATTGACATTAAAGAGCTAACATTTAGATCACTGATAAGCCAATAGAACGTCAGTCGATCAGTGAGTACCATCCCATCTGAGTCATTCTCAAATGATTTACTGAGCTCACATTTCAAGGGCCTCATCGGAGGGATAATCAGGATGTCTGAGAGCGAAGAGGATCATTTGAGGTGATGAGGTCTCGCCCGAACCATCTGACAGGAAGCCATCGGAAATATTGCCCTTCGAAACCTCCTCCCTTCATGTGTCTTTTCAAGTGTAGAAACGAAGTGGACTCACCATAGCACCTACTACTCGGCATCACCTTAGGTATGTGGTGGGCAAGTGGAACATTAGAGAAAGAGCTGGATCCTGGGGTTGATTTTTTATATATCAATGTGGACAGAAGAAACCCCAAGGTTGATTTCCCCTTCCATGGTTGTCAATAAGACTTCAACGTTTTCACCATGCACGGCGAAGGTGTTCTGGAAATTTGCTCGTCGGCTGACTCATCTTTAGAAAAGCCTCATTGTGTGGTGGTGTTGAGCGGCCTTGAGGGAACACCATGGCAGAACTCACTCACTAATATCTATCGTCTTCCTACCAGCCTTTCTATGTCTCAAGACGACAAGCACCATTTCCATGGAAGAGGTCACAAAGATTCTCATGGAAAAAGATGCAGTCGCCACCAAAACAGCAGGGGGGTGGCAGTTGGAGCCTGCCATGTAGTAACCTTGATTTTTTGAAGACCCGCATCATTTATTGTACTGAACCGGAGTCCTTTCCCTTCACTTGCAAAACTTCGGATGCACACTGACGAGACCCTCCAGATGAAACAGGACATTTTCTTCAGACAGGCTGCAAAAATGTCTCACTCATGCATACAGCATATCTGCGAGGGAGCAGATCGTGACAACATCTCGTGTTCATGGCATGCATTGTGTGACTAAACTATCTATCGCCTATATCGCAACTTTGTTGTCTGTTTTCGGAAAAAGTTGTTTACTACTTCACCATATCAGGTCTTTTCAGAAGAGGACACAGTCACGTTTATCAGCGAGTCTAATGATGCCGATAGTTGGATGGTAGGCCCCGAGTGGTATTTAGCATTGCCCTCTTTGTATGGATTGCTGAAAAAGAACTTGTGTTGAAACCTTTCTCCGACAATTTAGCCCTGTTCGCTCAAATCGAGGCACCCGGTGGATTGTCTTCACAGACCGTATCATGGTTCCCTTTTGGAGTGCAGAGTTCTCTTCCAGCACGCGTTGTGCTCTTCTTGGTCCACTAGGGATATCTGGGGATTCCATGCGACACCGTACATAGACCAAGCTGCAGCCCCAGGGTTACAAGGAGGGGGAGCTGGGTCCGAAGGAGGTAGATGTGCCAGAAGTTTCAATGTAAAGCATTACATATTATTATAAGTATGCTCCTCAAGTGTAGTATAGAGGCTAGATAACTGATTGAATTGCACCATTTATAAGGATTTCCTGATTACAATTAGTGTTATTTAGGGGTACCAATTCCGAATACATAGTTTTTTGGTAGAATATCTGGGGGAGGTTTTTCCTCATGCTTCTACATAAGGTAGTCTGGTACTCCGGTTTGGACTGATGTCACAGTGGACTCAGTGTGACCCTACAGTCCCTATGTAGTGGTTATCCCACTCCCAGATGCTTTCTTCGCTTATCACTCAGTTCATCATATATCCATCTCAGCTTCTATCTATGCTGTCATCACCGCAACGGCTTCTCACTGGGCCAACAAACAATCAGCAATACTCTATTTCTATGTTTGATTCTGCTGTACTGTTGAGATTTCTCTCTGCCTCTGCGCGAGCTGTGTCCATGATGGCTACTGTTCAAATTCACGTCGAAAGGTGGAGACTCCTGCCCTTTCTTGTTTTGCGGTAATATGGACACACAACCAATCATGAAATTCATCGCCAAATCAACCATCCATTCTCCAATGTTGAATACCAAGGATGTACTGGAAGCAGCATCTCTGTCCTAGTGCCTCTATGTGGTTTACTGCGTAGAGCAGCATCCTGTGCTTTGTTGACTGCACAGTGGACAGTCCACCACCAATCATTAGCAGTGACGTTGTCGCCTTACCCTTTGCACCCCTCCTCCCTGGCTAGCAAACCAGACAACAAAGCTGGTTGAATCACACATAATTCTACAGATTGACCAAAAATACACAAAAATCCCGTGGTCTACAAACGCCAAGACACCTTGATTGGAACAGATGGGCTCGAGCGACCCCTGCGCAACTTCTGGGTCTTTTTTTCATGATATCTCTAATTTTTTGTTTTCAGGAGTTTCACCACATGCCTAAAGGAATGGATTCCCCAGAGTTTTCGCAAACGTCGGAGAAGAAGGACAGGAGCGATCTCAGTGGAAGACAAAGAAGGCCTCCCTGGTGTGTGGTCAATGCCATTCGACAGGACGGGCAACTCAGCGTCCTGACCATGCCTCTATAGTATCAAACCCCATGGATGGAACCAGCTATGCTACAACTTGGTCTATTGGCTGACAATGTGGAAGGCTTGGCTCACATAAAACACCGAAGAAGGCTCGAGCTAGTCACAGCCGACCCCTGGACCTCGTTCCCTTGTGCAATCGAAAACACCAGCTGCCACCTCATGAAGTACCTCCACATTTGGCGTCTCATCATCAATGAGCTCCTCCAGAATCAGCCTTTTGATTTCCAACCATCAACAAATACTTCGACGCATCATTGCTGGTCGTCAGCACGTGGCTGCGATTGAATCAGCACGTTCAGATGGGCCGATTATTTTCCCTATGAGTCCGAAACTGCCATAGTCGTAACTGACTGACTTGAAGCCCGCAGCATCCATCCAATTGCAGAAGGCGAACGACTCAGGCGCTGTGTTTGAGCACGTTGTCCCGATCCCACCTCATGTGGTATATCCACCAATCAGAGTCTGAGAGTCATACATAGCCACATCATGGACCATTTGTACTGCTCAACGTTGTCTTTTGTCTTCTTCTTTCGCACTACAAAGCTACTTAGAACTATCTACAGTGCTCCCGTTGTCATGCAAGTCGTTATGTGTTCTTACAGATGACGTAATTCTCAACGAGCGGTTCTGTTAGGGGATATCTCTGCAACTACTTGTAGTTGAGGTAAGCCCAAATTGGCCACTAACTAAGTGTTACTTTTGGTGATTTCGCACTGTTTTTCTGCTTCTTACTTCCTTACTTCCTTTGTAGCGCTCTGCGATCACCATTGGATTCCCCATGGTCAATAACCCTATCAACCTATTCTCCTCGAGGTTCTAGACCCTTCAGTGGCCTCCAGGTCAGTAGCTCATTGTTGTTCGTTCAATATCATTCTTATATCCATATACTTCCTGACACAAGGCTGGAGCGCGATGGAGATATAGTCTTGCAGCGGCAGATCTTCAATGAATGCCTTTAAGAATAGCATCTCCAAGAAATTCGAGGCAAGGGCGGATTGGAAGTGTGGTGCCATGAAAGCTTCACAGTGGCTTAGCACATTCACCAAATAACAAAATTAACTTACTTGGTCGACTTCGAGGACACTGTGAGTAACCAAGCATGATATTGAACGAACAACAATGAGCTACTGACCTGGAGTCCACTGTGAGTAACCAAGGGAAACAGAACAGCGTGAGCGGCTTTGAGCACGTCATGGGATGGGTGACCAACGTCAGTGCATTATGCATCGTTAGATTTTTGGCTTGTGACCCAACTGTCAGAGCACAAATCCAGTACTTGATCAGTACTGTGTGAATGGAACAATAGAATAACCCTTCGGCTGTGTCATAGAGCTCAATTTGGTAGTCTGAAGCGTCAAACAATTGTCCACTTTGAGTACAGTGCCCATAGAATATGAGCTTGACTTGGCAGGTTGGCATTCTCAACCTCTCACCATCGCTGTAGCTATAATTGTGGACACAATCAATTTTTTTTCATGAAAGTAGGAGCACATCCAGTCTTTTGATCCTGAATAATTGCTGACTGTCGAAGAAAGCGATCACAAGAGATGTATGTGCATGTAAAAGAAGTGAGACTGGACATGGACAGGGGTGCAAAGAAATGTGTGATATGTCAATGACACACATGAAAAACATTGTCAGTGACGATCGTCTGCGGGATTGAAGATAGGATTGTATCCTGTGGAACACTATGAAAAGGTCTGCAGATGAGAGCCCGAGGTTGTATTAACTTCAATGAGCAGAGCGGTATCGTGTGTACATACGGAATCTCATCTGGTATATTGGCAGCCATGGACAGCATAACATGCAGCAGTCGACGGAGATCGTGTGCGTCATTGTTGATAGTCATGAGGTATGAAAGCCAGTCTTAACAGGGAGGGGTCTTCGACGATGTCCTGCCACGAACTCATATCTAACGAGCAGCAGAGAGATATTATGGCGTTGATGTTCAATCGGCTTTTTCCAAGATGTGACACATAGAGTGGTCGATGATTCTGAGGGTTTGGCATACCGGGGTTGAGGAGACGTTGCTTGGGAGAGAGAAAAGGTGAGTTGCTGCAAATTGGATTGCAGGATCTCACTGAACTGTCTACAAAGAGGGGCCACGAGTGCCCGCATGTGACTGTCAAGTCCACCAAGTTCTGCGATAGTGTTGCGGAACCATCTGACTCAATCATTGTATAGGTTTAGTCAGTGGTCCCTGAGTCATCAAGGTACAAATCATTCAAGAGTTAGCAATGTGTGTCCATCAGATGAGTCTTTGACAGTCACTCAGTGGACTCACTCACTTGCAAGGTAGGTACCACAAATATATATATGCATTCGCTTCTAATGTCAGGCAGTCTTTTTGTCCTCACCCCCCAATAATCCTCTGCCCTTGACTCCCGCCCAACGTGTTCTGAGGCTCTCCGCAAATCCAACCATTGTCCCCAAACTCCCTTTATCACCAGCAATGTGCACAGGAGACAGTATATTTGTGACTGGTGGGGAAGGTCAGTGTCATGTCCCGAGCGGACCTAAAATTTGGGTCTGAGGTCATTAGGGATTGTGGGAAATCTGTTCTCTCAAGGGTCATAACTTGTAATTTTGCCTATATGCACATGAGATATGGCCGATCTTGATTTTGTAGTCTTTGTATAGTTTAGGTGCATAGAAGGTGTATTACAGGGAGGTAGTTGAAAAAAATCACCTGCAGAGATAAGCTGGCCAACAAATGCCAGTGAGTAACATCCAAGTGGTTTAACAAGACAGATGGACCTGCATCTCCCAAAAGGACTGTCTACAAAATGAATGTGACGACCTCTGCCTCTGAAAGACCCAACAACACTTGAAAGTGGCAGGGAAACAGTTAACCTTCTCCATTGCCTGATTGACTGCCATGAATGGGTTGTAAAAGCTGATCCAGGAATGGACTCCGAGTTTGTCTTGGATGCTATTGAGTAAGTTAGGGAAGAAGGCACTATCAACAGGATACTTACCTTGTATTGCCAATGCAGCCATGCCGGTGCTGGCTGTCAAGGCTACTCTGGAGACATCCATGCTTGTAAACCAGGGCTTGATGGATGTGTGAAAGACGGCACATCTTTCCAGTTCCTATGTAGGAGGATGATACCGACCAGCTGAGCCTATGAGTCACATACTTGCTGCAGCAGTGATATACAAGCTATGGCTGCTGAAAGCGCAACACATCCAGCTGTACTTTCATCAAAAGCTGGCTTTTCCATAGCATGCATGAATTTGTTCAGGCCTTGATGGATGTCTTAAAGACATTTTCGACATGACTTCAGTGACCCAATGATGATGTAGGCTTGCTCAGCCTCTGAGAATTGGCTTCATTGCTTCTTTTATGGCTTCCTTTGTATGATCAAGAGTGGAAGGAATATCTTCTTGCTCTGAAATTATGTTGTATAAAGACTTTCGCTCAAAGTCAGTCACTCTTCCTTAATTTGATTGTATATTCATTGTTGGTGTCCCTTAATGACTCCTTGTATCTCTTGTCCTTTGATCAGACAAGACAAGCTCTGTTTGTTCCTTACCATTGTTGTTGCTACAAGTAATGTAGGGCATAAAAGATGATATTCTGGTAAGTTGTGATATTCCATAGATGTTAACAAGAGTTTTTGGTTAAATGGATTGAGACATACTAATTCAGCAGCATTATTTAATTATAGTTCTATTTTGGCTGATATTTTGTCCCATGGTTCAACACTCAAACTTCAAACCATGGCTGTCAGCTTCAACAATCTTGATCTCAACCACCATTGCAACAATACTCTCTTTTAGTCAATCCTAGGAATCACATAGAGTGCTAAAGTTGATGAGATAGACAAATTACTAAACAAGATCAATACTACAATAGGTGATTCTTTTACCATTGAGATATACCAGTGGAGTGCGTAGGAGTCAGGGTGATGACACAAAGACTTCAACTTAGTAACTTATCTTATTCAGCTACAATTTAAACAGCATTGTGGAGATATAGACTGTCTTGTCCTCTTCAATTTCATTTCTTTATCTCTACTAATGATACTAACTTGAAATGCATTTCATTCATTCTGAAAATCAGAAGGTGTTTACCCAGCTTTCGGATTCTATTTTTGAAAAGGGTTTTCTGTATTGATTGATTTCACTATTTCTAATGATCAGTCAAGTCCCTAAACTGAAAAAAGTCATTCATATTGCATAGATTCATGGAATGATTCTTGTGGATGCCTCCCAATTTTTTAGAACTCCTCCTCTTTATGTGTCTAACAAAGGAACTGAATATCGCTCCATCCATGTTGCTCCTCCAGCCAGTGAGTCTCTATCCCAGCTCATAGAAAACTTTGTCCCATGAAGAGCTAATGCTCCTGGAATGGACCAATAACTAATACTACACAAATTTTATTGTCACCTCAACAGTTTTGATCATTTTCTGCCAGCCAACAACATTATAGACATTTTTTGCACTCTTGAAGGGTGACATCTTGCATGCAGGATTATTTTGACTCAAGTAGACCATATATCCATGAGGGCGTTGTCAACATCTGTCCTATGCTCATCTCAGTATGTCAATACATTGGGTGCAATTGGTGTAAGGTGTCCAGTCATTGTCTGATGTTGTATGAAGCAGCTCAGGGTTGCACATTGGGTGGAAGGAAGTTCCTTGTGCATCACAAGGTCGTCCTGTAGATATTACACTTTGTTGGTATTTATTCAAACAAGAAATAATACCACCTTACCATTCAAATGAGGTTGAAATAGTCGTTTCAAGGACCTATCTGGGCTATCCTTCTTTATGTCTTCATCCTGTTGCTGATCCAGATCATCTTCTCCAAACTCACTCAGCTGTAACTTTCATCAATTCCTAGTAGTAATGATAAGTATTCCAGGTCAATAAAACCTTCCCAGAATTGGGATCCAGAACATGAGGGTACTACATGGTGGGGTACATGTAAGGTAATAAATAGTCTGTGTACCATCAGGGAAATTGTCTGTAGAAGCAGACATGATACAAGAAAATGGATGACCAAGCTTTTCAGAAGTAAATCAAAATTAGCATGAGGAATAATCTGGACCTGGAGGGCAATCAACAAAGAGATTTTTGATGACACTGATCATCAAGTTGGTATTGGTGTTGGCGTTGGACATAGTGATTGTGTGGTCAGACAGGACCAGCAGCCCAAGAGATTCCCAAACCCAAGTTGGCATCACCATAATCTTGGACTGGAGTTCAAGACTGTGTTGAGAAGCCAACTGTTTGTGACACAACAATGGCTTCGATAGACCAAAGGGGGATGCTATGATGAGCAACAATAGACCTGTTATCATCATGAATCACTTGGTCATCAAAGGTTTGGGAAATGGTATCAGGATTGAAACTGGCTAGCTCATTGGTGGGTATGATATTGGTGGGTGTAAATTTGGATGTTATCATCTTGCGGAACTGCTTGCAGACCTCCGGAGCAATGGAGATCAGCTTTTTGACCGGGATCAGCATGGTACTCTCTAGCACACAATCCAGGAGGCGGCAAGCCTTGAGCAGTTTTGTCTTTGAGGGGGGGAAGGAATATCTATACTGACCAAAGATATGGAGGACTGGGGATCAGTGATGATGGGCTGCAGGGATCTGGCCATTTGAGGACAGAGTTGAGGGGTGAGCAGACAGAGTGATAGGGGTCACACCACATATTGTGGTATTTGACCAATGGTACTGGTATTACCAGAGCAACATTGACAAGACCTATAGCTGACTCAGCCAACCAAATTCAGATGTATATCTGGCATTATTATTTCATAAAATATATGATTGTATTGTATATTCAGATTAAATCAGTCAATAGGATCGCAAAAATAGGGGCTAGTTTGACTTTTGGAGTGACAACCACATTTTTTGTCAATGTTTCACAAACCATTTGCTTCTAGCTCTTCCAGATCAGATAAGATTGATTAGATTGTCTAGAAAAACAGGGGCTACAACATGCCACCAAAAAGGAATAAGAACTTCTCTTTCTAAAAATAAATTTTTGTTGCTTTCAATTTTTGAACAGGGGCATCCCCTTGTGTAGCAATTGCCATTGGCTGACATTCACATTTTGAAAGAAACACTTGGTGAGTTTTCTCAGTTAAGTTAAAGTCAGTATGACAGAATATCAGATTAGTTTAAAATGATTAGATCATGATTCATACCATCAGGATCACAAAAACAGGAGCTAAGGAATAAATTTTTGCTGCTTGCAATGCAGCTCCTTTCTTGATAGGGGTTGCTGGTTCCTGGGCACAGAATCTGCTTCTTCCTTACATAAGCAAAAAGCACATCAAATGCAGCCACTACTCCTACAACATTTCCATTTTGGGAATCTCTCTGCTCGTCATCACTCTTCTCATTATTGCTGTGGCATACTCAGATCCCAGAGTTAAGGGAATTTAACCTAGTCAAAGAATTCCAAGAACTCTCAGTTTACATTAAAAGAGAGTCATGGAAGTGCCAAGATCGCCAATCTAGGAACATGGGATGGCAACCGACAAACATTCCGCATGTGGTGGGCTAGAGTAGCTCTATTGACAAAAAAATAGAAGGTCAACCAAGAAATGTTCACCTTGGTCATGCTTAGGTTCACAGGAGAGGCAGCTCAATTCAATAGAAGCTTTTGCAGAAAAGGCTGTTGCAGAATATCCAGATTGGGCTGGAATCAAGGAAAAAGTTGTAACATACTTGAAGCCTACAAGCTTCTTCTTAAATATACATTATCCGACTTAAAATTCAATGAAGACCTTAATGTCTTCATGTGCTATGTGAAGAATGCAAGAATATGATAAGCGCAGAAAGCTTGTGGGGTGGGATAACCACTAAATAGCGACTCTAGGATCACACTGGAGTCCACTGTGAGTAACCAAGGGAAACAGAACAGAGGACTCCGAGGTTTATGTCGAGTGGCTGTAAATACTGGCAAACAACTAGCAGCCACAATCAGCCACAACTGTGGGAATAATCATCATAACTCGAAGAAAAGATGATAGAGGTGTGTAGAGCGACCACAAAGGTCTAGAACCTCGAGGAGAAAATGTTGATAGGGTTATCGACCATGGGGAATCCAATCGTGATGGTTAGAAGAAGCGCAGAGCGCTACAAAGTCTACAATGAGATAAAAAGATGAAACGAGTGTGAAATCACCAAAAGTAACAGAATAGTCCAAAAAGAGATTATTAACTTGATGTACAAAAAGTTCCCTTCAAGCTCTATCAAGAGCATGCACTTTATGGAACAGACCCAGAACCAGAAGTGCCAGCCACAGAGGTCACCGCCAACCAGTGGTATGAAGTTTACCTCAGAATTTGGAACAAGCATTGAAGAATCACAATAGTCTATTCTCCTCCTTCATGCCCAGGACAATCTTCTGGTCCTCGTCAACCCCTTTCTCCCATGCCTGGACCAGGCCACAACCATTTACTTCCTTTTCCTTGTGGCAACAACCACAACAAGGACCTCCTTGGTCAAACCTGCCGGCACCACAAATGCCTCAAGGCTGGAGGGCATCCCAATGGACGTAGATCGCAATCTTGCCCCGACAACCGCACTTGCTATGGGTGCCAAAAGAGAGGTCACATTTGGCCTCAATGTCCCATGAACCTTAACCACTGTGCTCGCCAAGCAAGCTAACAGGAGGTTCAACAAAACCCTCAGTTATGTCAATACTGGGTAGTAGATAACATGGGATATTGGACTGAAGAATGGATGCCAGTTGACTCACCCCTCCCCGATGTTTCCCACAAGGCGTTCTATGCGACCACACCCTCCTCCTCCTCTGCTCTGCAGATCCCTGTGTCGACTTTTTATGTCGCATACCAGACAACTTTTCTGTTGTCGCAGTTCAATGCAAGGACTGCATACATGAATGACAAATCAGAAGTCTACTGGTGCGATAGAATAGAAGCTGAGATGTGACAGAAAGCTTCTCAGGGTTTTTGATTCTGTCAGCAGCAAAGAAAATAGCTATTGACTCAGACATAATTTCTCCTATATCAGTTTCTTTAGTAGTCGACCCTTAGATAATGGTACTATGCCCTCTGTGTCTTCTTCTTGATTTCCTTTTTCTCGTTTATGTAAAAAAATAGAAAATCCAAAAATAGCTTCTTGTCCTCTTCCTTGTATTCTCAATCTGGATCCAGCATCTCAATTGAGCGTGGCTGCAGATGTCAATAATACAGTGCTTAATTCTGGAATAATAAAAAATGAAGAAAAAAAATATTGTCTCAATTTGTGTCTCATTGTTCTCAAAGTTTATTTAAAAATCCTTCACTCCTTTCAACTTCTCTGCCCACTTGTAGACAAGGGTTATTGGATGATTGCAACTCGCTTTCATTTCAGGCTCATTGAAATCACATTCAAAGTAGGATCAAATTGGCATTACCAAAAGACCAAGATCTTATTAGACAGTGGTGCTACCCACACTTTTATCAATCATGATTTTGTTTGTACTTACTCAATATCTAGGTACAAAAGGAGGCTCTGCCAACAAAGGGATTACTCATACTGTCAGCATATTTATTCAAGTAGAAGGACACATAGAATATGTTGAAGCTTACCTTGCAAAACTTTTCTCTCACACTCTCTTTTTAGGATACGATTGGCTTAACCACCACAACCCCAAAATTGACTGGATTGAAAAAAAAAAATTCTTCTCCAGGTGTATCCTGATGTGCCAAGCACTCACAAAGGGATCACAGAACACTTGGAACCCCCCACATTTGTTTAGACTTAAAAGAAGAAATACCCACAGAATACCACGACTCCTTAACATCTTCTCTAAATCTGAATCCACACGCATGTCTGAATTACAGATCTGGGATCACGGCATTGAACTAACCGCTGATTTTGTTCCCAAGAAAGGACACATAATTCCCTTCTCCGAAACCAAACTCACTGAAGTTCGAAAGTTCCTAGACTCTGAACTCTCAAAAGGATATATTTGCCTGAGTAAATCCCCTCAAACATTGCTGGTATTCTTTATACCCAAAAAAGATGGAAAAAAGAGACTCGTAATGGACTATAGATATCTCAATGAAGGAACCATCAAGAACACATATCCACTTCCCCTTATTCCATCACTCATTGACCAGTTCAAAGACGCAGACATGTTCACAACCCTAGATCTGCGATGGGGTTATAGTAATGTATGTATGAAAAAATGAGACAAATGGAAAGGAGCATTTGTTATGCCACTGGGAGCATATGAACCCACCGTTATGTACTTTGGTTATTGCAATGCTCCTGCCACCTTTCAAACTATGATGAATGATATATTTAATGACATGTATGAAAACACTGCAGTATATATAGATGACCTTGCAGTACATACCAGAGGCCTTAGTAGGGAACAACACGCAGACATAGTCAAAGAAATGCTTAAACACCTTCGAGAAAACGATCTGTATGTAAAATCCGAACAGTGCTTCTTTTTTAAGGACAAAGTAGATTATTTAGGAATGGTCATTTCCAATGAAGGTGTTGATATGCAAGGAAACAAAACAGATGCAATTGCCCAATAGCCTATTCCACGTAACCTTAAACATGTACAATCCTTCCTTGGCTTATATAACTACTATAGACACATCATAGAAAACTTCGCAGACATTTCTGAACCCTTTACTATACTTATGAAAAAGATAGATGGCCTTTGAAAGGCTAAAGAAGAAATTCACAGAAGCCCCCACTCCTCGCTTATCTTGGTCAAGAAAAGGAAATGTGAGTTGAGACAGATGCTTCTGACATTGCCACTGGAGCAGTTAAATCCGATGATGGACTCTGGCAACCCTGTGCCTTCATCTCCCACTCTCTAGACTCCACTGAGCGGAATTACCCTATTTATGACAGGGAACTCTTGGCAGTCATACACGCTCTCCAAGAATGGCAACATTATCTCATCGGCAAACCATCCTTTGAGATCTGGACAGCTTAGTCATAACCCTAACATGTGACTTGACGTCACTTCTTCTAGAACATTCTATTTTTCATTTTTGTTATCTATGACATCATTCAGTTACTAAGTAGCTTACTGATTTTCTCATACCTGCCCTAAACCAAGTCCTCACATATATAAAGAGGCCTCCTTAGTCTTGTCCACTTGTGCATTACCTGCATTACTTTTATAACCATGTAAAACCTCATGTAAGTTGTGGGAATGGTTCATTATATGGTTCTCTAGCTCTACTAGCATTTCTCTATCGGACTATGTGATTGGTCTGGTCTTTGGGAACAGCACACACTACTCACAATCATTTTGTTTAGCAAGTCCAACTATGCTTTAATGTCTTTACAAATTCAAATATTCTTTCAATGCACAAACAATAATACCCATCAAAGATGAGACCAAAAACAGTGCCAGAGAATGGCAAAGTGCTTTCCGATTTGTGCTTTCGCCCTGTTGTGACCTGCTTGCAGGCATAAGGAAGCTACAGAGAGTCAGAAGCGGCTTCCAAACCATCAGATAACATTACCCTGATCATTTGAATGAGACCAAAACAAACATTCCAAAGGTGTGGGAAATAAATTCAAAACATCCAAGACTTTGAAAAACATACCATTGTTAAGTGGTGGGATGTATTGACTATAGAAGCATTATATTCAATGGTATATTTTTCAAAGTCATGGATGTTTTGAATTTAAATCCCATGCTGTTGAAATGTTTGTTTTGCTCCTTTCCACTATAATTAAAGCTAGAGGATCTCCATATTGTTTGGAGGGTTGTACATACATATATCACAGATGTCTGTATAGTTGCCCTCCCTGACCATATGTGCAATATGTTATTTTGTATGCCCCAATGAATCAAAATCTCAAATATAGTGTTTTGAGACCCATCTGACAGTCCAGCAAATTAGGTGAAGTGATGAAACTCAGCATAATACATATCAGGAAGTGAGGTTTCTTCAACCCATCTGTAGCATCTGTGATGCCCTTTTAAAAGTCTCCAATGTTTTTGCTTAATAAAAGTTTCATTGCTCCTGAGGTCAACAGCATGAATGACTCATATGGCAATGTGAAAGCGAGCAATGACACAATGTTCCCAAAACAGGATGATATCACATTTTACAATGATACCGAATGAGTCAATGAGATCAATGTCATACACCAGTGATCACACGGGCATTCTTGCTATGGTCAGAAATATGAAAGGCATCCATGCATGACAATATGATCCTCAATGCATGTGTGAAACAAAACCATGTGGAGTACACTGGCTAAAAGGTTGTGAGCTGAGTAAGCAGACCACAGTATGCACACTGTAATCAACTCATAAGCAAATTTGTCTCACCAATGAGCAGTCACTTATATAGCATGACAAGACTGGATAGGGACCAGCTGGTGATACCCAGAAGGTACCAAACATCCTCATCAGCAAACACAACCCTCTCTGTCCCAGCTGGGACAACCTGGACAACCCTGGAAAATAATGACACTACCCAAGTGTCTCTAGCAATATACCTAACTGGCTAGATCTGTTCTAGGCCTGTACCAGAATGTCCCAGACTAATCAGCAAACTAGCATTCTGCCAACAGAGTGACAGAAGTGACAGTGACAACAGAGTCTGACAGATAGTGACAGAGTTTGACAGATATATACAGCTACCTACATGATAACCAGGCACACTAACCAGAACCAACAAAGCAGGAATCCTAACCTGGACTAACCAATGGCTTTGCCAATATTCCTAACCCACCTAACATTGTTTTGCCTCTTGACCAGGTTTAACCAATTTGATTTGCCTCCTAACACCAATATTCCTAATGCAGACTAACATTGATCTGCCTCCTAACTATGACTAACCAATCTTTACCTCATAACCTAGACTAAAAAATCATTCCCATAATTGACATCCATGATCACCCATTTTTTCTGATTTTTCCTAGTGCTAATGCTCAGTTACTTCTAACTCTGGCTTTGCCAATATTCTTAACCAAGACTAACATTGTTTTACCTCCTAACCTGGACTAACAAATATTTGTCACCTAACCCTGACTAACAAAATATTCTCATGATTGACTTCCATGATTGCTGATTCTTGCTGATTTTTCCCACCACTTTTTGACTTCACAGAAGTCAATCTATGTTTTGTCAACATATGGGTCGAAATTATCAGAATTGCGCAATTGCTGGCTCTGGCAGATGGAAGCCAACTGTCCAATATAGACCACAGATCTGCCAGGTTTAGATGTGATAGCTACATTCTAAATGACAATTTCTTCGAAAATGACACCTGATACAAAAATGATTATATCTTGGCTGCCTGTGATCAAAATCATGTGATCCATGGCTCATATAAAAGGTAATTGTCTACTACCTCTGATCCAACTCGGCTTAATTTTTCTTTGCAGACTTTGTACTATTGTTATAGTAAGTGTTCTGTTGCTTTCTTTGACTTGATATACTAATTTTTCTTATGATTCACTATGATGAAAACCTTAAAGAAAAATGCCAGTGAGTGTCTCAGTTTGATTATGAATTTACCAAAGTAACTCAAATTGTTGTTCTGTCCTGATGAGGTCCAGTATATCTTGCATGAAGCATTGGAACACATGAGTTAAAATCAGCATGAACATTCAAGGACAACATGAGGAATATTTAGATCTTTGCTCACAGGACAATACTCCATAAAGATGGAAAGCCTGTCACATGTGCTCAGTTTGGATTGTTGCTCCAAAGACAATACTCCACCAATGTCCAAACTGGTCTCTGATCCCGAAGGCTGGGATCTCGAGTTCCCAAACAAGTATGTACTCTGTATTTTTTGCCAGTCATTTCTGTGATATTTGGCTAAGTTATGCATCTACACTCAATGGAGGACTCATTGACAAGTGAGCTGAGCTGCCTTGAGCAGAAATTGTTGAATAAGGGTATGCTGTGAAAGCATGGATCCGATAGCTGACTCATATGTTGAAGGACATAATATGTCACTATACAGAACTTCTTACCACAGTGAGGGCAGCTAATAGTCTTAATCCACCCATGTGTGGTCTTGACTCAAGGCATGTAGTATTAGACAGTAGGTTAAATTGATGAAGAAGTTTGATAACAAACTGTTTTGTACTAACCACCACGCACAGGCCTCCACACTTTCTAGTAGCAGCTACATTATTTGCTATAACACCTCATCAATGCAAAATGAGAAATAATCATGGATTCAAGGGTGTGCTGCATACATGCATGTTGATACTCGAGTTGTAAATGAGGATGGAGCAAAGAAGGGCAAATGAGGTTCTGCATCACTTAGTGTTCGATGGTGTGTTTAATGTACTGCCAAATAGGGATAATAGGAGCTGCCTCCAAAGTCCAGTCTAAACTGGTTTTCTTCGGTCTTTTGGTTTTTGGAAAAGAGAAGGTATTCTAGCAGGTTAGGTAAAGTGGCTTCTTCTTCTGGAACAATTGACTCGGAAGATTTTTGAATATCAAAAAGTTCATTTACAGGTCTTGTTTCTTTGAACAATAAGGAAATATTATTTCATTGAATGTGGCAGTGGAAGATATGAAAATTTGTCAAGAAGCAATAAGATTTGGGTCCTTGTTGGTGGTGATCAAGATGCTTGGGACATCAAATAGGACAGGCTGCTAGGGAGATCATGCTCAACATCACACCTGAAGGCAACCTCTATCCAAGAAGGACTATGGCACCTGAACAAAAACAAAGACAAGGGGAGGGGAATGTATAGGTTAGAGGGAATCCAACCAGAACAAGACTGGCTTGTTCGGTTGCTGCATTCAAGTATTTATACTACTGACATGTGTGCACAGACCAGCTTAGGGCCGGTCTGGATAAGCAGTGCTAATCTAATAAGGTAAGAGCTCACCGAGTGCTACCAAGATAAGTCATGTGACTGATGGCTGTGCAGGTCACGTGACTTGAGAAAGTGAAAAGTGAAAGACAACGGATAATGCTTATGTAAGTGGTCACGTGACTTCGAGAAGTGGAAAATGAAGAGGTTTGTAACATTTATAGCTGACTGGGCTTTCTTCAAACCATTACAATAAATATTCCTGTATGTCGTTCTTAGCTCTGGGCCAAGAGTAATATTTCATGAGGAAGTCTTGTGTTTTTTCGGCACCTTTGTGTCCGAAGATCAGATGATTGTGGAATTGAGTCATTACGTCATGGTGGAGTTCCTTTGGAACCCAAAGTTTGTTGCTATAATAATATAATCCTTCATGGAGGATCAACCCATCTGGAGATGTGCAACCAGATTGCGAGGATTTGATTTTATCAAATAAGGTGATTTCTTCTAAAGATCTGATGTGAGATGAAGATCTTACTTCCTTTCAATTTATTGATGATCAAGCCAATGAGGGGAAGAGGGTAATTGTTCTTGACAGTTCCCTCATTTAGATACCGATAATCCATGACCATTCGCTTTTTACTGTCCTTTTTAGGGATAAAGAACACTGGCAAAGTTTGGGGTGACTTCAAAGGCCTGATGTAGCCTTTGCTCAATTGGTCTTCTATGAAGGCATTGACTTCATCTCGTTCCACAGGGTTGAGGGGAATCAATCTTCCTTTTTTTGGTTTAAAGTCCAGTTTCAGATCTACAGCATGATCTCAAGTTTTTTTTTTGGACATGCATTTGCTAGCCTTCTTCAAGAAGACATCAAGGTATTTGTGATATGCCTCAGGCACCAGTTTGAAGGCTTCTTCAGGTTCGATCCCATTAGAAGGTTCTTTTCCTAACCCTTGAACTCTATAGGAATGATCGATCTCAGATTCATCCAATCAAGATTCATAGATTGCGTTCAGCGCTCGACGGGAAGTGGGACATTGATTTAATTTCATGGTCCCTTGCAAATCAATCAAAGGATTATGTTCGCGTAGCCAGGTGTATCCCAGGATCATTTGGTTATGTCCTAGGTTGGTCACATCCACTGTGATTTTCTCACAATGTCCTTGAAAGTTGATGATCAGGTCAGTGGTATAGGCAATGCCTCCTGCCGAGTTGATTGTACCATCTACATTATAAACTGGTACAACGAGTTCTAAGGGTTTCAGGGGTATTCGTTGGGCCTTGGCCCAATCAGTATCTATGAAAACTCCATTTGCTCCGCTATCCAGAAGTGCTGCTACTTTGATGTTTTTGTTTTTTGTAACTATATCTATTTTTTTTAAGACTAATTCTCTAAGTGGGTGCATAGCACGGACTTTTTGCTTAGTCGGGATCTGAGGAAGGAACTATTTTTATTTTCTTTGTAAGCCAAATTAAGCCTTCCTTCCTGGGGAGCATGCTCTTTTGAGATTGTGGCTTTGGTTATGTCATCTGGTAGGATACTACTTCAAGATGGCGGAGAATCAAGAGAAACATCACTATATAATACATTCAAACGATTGAAAGAAGGAATAGAAGGAAAAACAGAATTTGTACTAGCACTATGTAGGCGTCAAGTACGGGAGTTCAAAGGTAAACTATTTTTTTGTTTTATAGGAGGGGAAGACGCCATACCCGATACAGTCTCCCCTACTCTTTTCCCTGAGTCACATTGAGATCTCGGAAATAAGCCTGAGCGGCTTCTAAGTCCATTCCTTGTATCACCTTAACCCAGTTAGGTGATTGTGGGGTTTGTTGGTTTGGTAATGCAGTTCCTTCTACAGCCATTACATTTCTGGATTTGAATTTTGGACATTCCTTTCTATATCTGCCTCTAGAGAATCCACAGTTCTTACATCTTGTCAACGGTTTCTTGCATTCCTTTGCATGATGTCCATTACCTCTGCAATTGTAACATCCCTGAGACGTCTTGCGCACTGCGTCGGTAGTAGTTACTGTGCCGTTGATATCCATAGCATTGAGGTCTCGATGTGGGAAAGAGGACAATTGAGTTTCAAAAGCTTCGATCACGTTTGCATACTTCTGAACAGCAGCAATGTAGTCATAGATGCCGGCAGGCCTTTCTCCTTGCAGGAACATGTGTTTGATGATGGCTTGTCAACTGTTTCTTTCAAGGAGCATGATCCCCATCATTGGGTCGCATTTGGCTTGATCGTAAAGGGCTAACCAGGTTGTCAAAAAAACCTGAGTTCATTCCTTTGATCCTTGCTTTTTGTCCATGAGTTTCCTTATGGCGATGTCTTTTTCATTGCCAATTTGGAATTGTCCATCCAGAAGAGTTTCTAATTGACCAGAGTTGTGGTATTGGTGTTCTTCCCAACCTCGTCATTTCTTCAACTCATTTCTGGCCCAAGCACTGACACAATTTTTATCCTTTTCTCCAACATTGCCTATTTTGGAGAATACCACCAAGTATCCTTGTTTATTTGTTTTGAATGTCTTGGAGTCCATTTCAATCCAAGACATCATTTTAGTCCACCATTTGTCATAGCAACTATAGATTGATATTTCCAGGATCAGGACTGATTTTGGCGTGCTTCTTCAAGAGGAGGACCCTTGTAAAGGTTGAAGGGCTTCTATGATGGCAATGGTTTTGGGGGACAAGCCTGAGGATGACATCAGTGGAAGAGCTGCTTTTACGGAGGCCTTCTCTTTTTCTTGGTCTAGATGGTCGTGGGCCTGTTGGATGCTGTCCTTGGCATCTTTGAGCTGGATTTTCAGATTGTCTATTGTTACATAAAGCAATGCAAGCCAATCGTCTAGGCCACTCATTGACATCTGGGGCGGAGGGTCTTCTCTGCTTGATCTCGAGCCCGATCCTCACATTGGGTTCATGGAGATGGTTCGGTGCAGATTCATTAAGTCATCTGACATGATTGATTTCGATTTTGTATTCTATGTGTTTAGGTGGGCCATGTAAGATGGACCTGCTCTTGTAGGTAGGTTACAAAGTTTTTATCATGTACCTCGTGTAGAACTGCAAGTTCTTCCTGGGAAATCTGAGGGGTCCAGGAGTTTGCAGTGTGGGAGGTTTCTTCGGTTGCTTCCCAATCTCTGTTATCGGTTTTTAAAGTTTTGACAGGTTCTGAGGTGCAGTAGTAGTTGGGGCTGAGGAAATTAAGTTTGAACTCTTTTCCCACAAGAGTCAATTTGAGGTGATATCCTTCTTCTTGATTTGACAAGTGGTACTAGAAGAGGTAGGCGATGACAGTGAAGCAATAGAGGAAGGTAAAAGTACTGACAAGGAGTATGAGAGTAATGCTCATAAAACGAGGAGGATCTCACAGGGAGTCATGTCATTTGAATCTGAAAGAAAAAACTTCTTCAATGGCATTCTATACAGTGTTATAAAGACAGGTATGGTGATAATCAACAAACAACTCACTTTGAGTTCAGCTTTAAGCACTACAAAGTAGTCTTGCCATGCTTCAATGATGAGTTCACATGTCTTTGTGTGGTGAGGTATCTTGGCATGCCTGAGATCCTTTCGCAACAGCAGGAGCACCCTCCGAAATTCTGGACACTCAACAACCCGAATCGCCTACATAATCCATGAATAGAATGAAAACTTGCACACACTTAGGGTTGTCATACCTGGTCATCAGCAATGATAAACTTCACCATGTAATCATGTAATGCCTTGATAGAAAACTCCAGAAGACCAGTGCCAATATCTATAGTGGATTGTGGGCTGAGGTTCAATGGGTGGGATACAATCTCCATCTTCAAGAGCGGGCAGAGTGGGCAGCCCAAGTTGGTCAATCTGAAGGCGATATACGTACCAGAGGTTGTAACAATTTTGGGTGTATATTGAGGAAGTGTGGCGATTGCCTGTGCATATAGGCGATCAAACAATGACTTAGCGGGCACTGTGAGGCGGGCTAAAAGGTGGGTTTTTGTTGAAGCCTTGGCATCTGTCGCAATCAATTGTTTAGATCTTATGACAGCACTTCGAGCCCTGTCCAAGGCCAAGAGGAAGGGAGGTCTGGAGTCATTATGGTGACCAGAAGAATGGGGCGAGGGTGACAGTGACTTAGTAGTGACTTGGGTACCTGAGACTGCAAAACTGGTGCAAGTGAAGCGGGGGCCCAAGTCATAGCCCACAACTGTGGTGGACATGGAAGTACAGGATTTGGAGGGGGAACCATAGAATGTTCTGGTACTATTTCCTCCTCAGGACCTATGGCAGGGCCTTGCCCCTGATAGTGGCACTGCATCAACTGACTTGCTATGCTGTATTGGCAACCTTGCGAAACTGGAGCCCAGAACTTGTGAGTAGATACTAGTAGCACTGGTGAACAATTTGATGATTGGTTTGGATGACTCTGAAGTTTTATCTCACCAGAAGGCTGCAAGAAGGCTGACAAGAGACAAAAAAGGAGCCACAGAAGCTGCACCGGTCAGCTGCCACACTGCAAACATCACTCCGATATTGAGTTAGACAGTGCGGGCAGTTACATTTATCCTTGGACTCACCTGACACATTCAATTCGGACAACTGGAAGAAACTGTGAGTACTCCTTCAAAATCAATGATACACACATTTCTTATCTCTGTCCTGACTTGACTTATCTGGACAACCGCCACAGGGAACACACATGCAAGATGTGGTTCGTGTGGATGGTAGATATGGGGTTCAGGAGCAGCTGGGAGTGGGCTTGTATGGTGAGTGTTTGTTCAACTGTTGTGCCTGGTATGGTATGACAAAGTGTTGTCAGCCACCAGAGTCTATCGCACTCAAGATATATAGAGCTGGACTCCCTCAACCACTCTGGTTTGGCCGAGAAGGGTCTTGTATGACCTGGTTCAAGCTAACGGTGCCTTTGGAATGCCCCATGTTGCCAAGGTGGGACTGCAATTGGTGAGTAATCACTCACGAATTGTGTCTCAAGTCTCACATAATTCTTGAACACCCAAGGCAGGACACTCTTCATGTCTGCCCCTTTAATCATTTTTTTTTGACCATGGATCAAAATGACAGAATAAGCCCCAAGCCTCAGGATGGAACACTTAGGCTAGAGCAGGGGTATGGGTAACCCCCAGGGGTCAGGGTGAGGATACCAGAAGGGTAGGGGTAGGGGTACAGTTATCAAAAATTTTGTACCCTCCAAGGGTATGAGAGGTACTCAGGGGCTATTAAAAGTCCCACTCTGGTGACCTCATGTCAGACTTGTCATCACTATAATGGTCTAACAATCATATTTGAACACATAAGTGTTTTGTAGTTGAAGGGTATACCCAAGGGTACCTCCTGAGTGTATCCTTGACCCTCCTGAAGGGTACATACCCTCGAGGGGTAGGGGTACGGGTATGGGCCTCAGTACCCAAGGGTTACCCCTGCTCTAGCCTAGGAACACTGTGTTGGTTACAAGCATAGGTATAGACCATAAGTGAGTGGTTTTACACCCCAAGTGTCAATAGTTGGAGACTGGAGCACATGGAGATGCAGGGCTTGGAGCATGTGCAATGAGTTTGTCTTTGGGCTATTGCCAGAGGAAGGCAGTATACAGCATCAAAGATTGCTTGAAGAATGGAAGGCTGCTAGCAGGCTTTGTCTTTGAGTGTGATTCGCTGGCAGAGGACAATGCAGAAAGCTGGAGCAGGTATTCAGTTTGTCCTATCTCATTTCTGATCCTCTGACTCATGGCTTCGTCATAGCCTCATCATTGTTCTGTCATCTTTGATTGATATATAATTAATCCTCCACAGCTTCTTACTCATCTATGCTGCAGATTAGTGTTTAAATCTGGTCCTAAGACCAATGAAAAACCAAATTTTAACCAAACCAAACTGATAAAGACCGATCCTGATTGGTCCAGTCCTTCCTGGTTTCGATTTACATCCTGATTGGTCTTGTAATTTCGAGAAAATCAAAAGACTGACCGAAAGCCAGTCAGAACCAGTCTTTTTGGCGGACCGATGCTAGCCCCTATTATATAGTATATTGACTGATTTATCCTGATTTTCCCACATTTTTAATATTTTATTTGAGATAGTTATGATAATTTCTCAAAATACCTTCTCCAAAATGATATATCACTCTAGATCAGCCATATCTTGACTGCATATGGGTGGATTTACATAATCCTTGGTGGATATTGAAGCCACATGACTTGGCTACCTTTGGTACAGCCACCCCTAAGTGCAGATTCCACGCTATTCTATTCTCAGAAATAGGTTTTCTCAGTAGAGATACTCGAGAATGACATGTAATCTTAAATCAATCATATCTCAATGACCCCTGGACTGATTTGGATGGAAAAAATATGAGCTGGAAGCCAGGAATCGGTAGTATGTTTCAAATCCCTGACAACCAGTTAATAACCATAACCAGACTGGCAAAAGACCAACAAAGACCAAAACATTGCTTTTTTGCAGTCTTGGTCCAGTTTTTCCATATGAGGAAATTCCCAGGACTGGTCTCAGTCTCGGTCTTGCCCAAATAAGGCAAAAGACTGGACTGGACTGGACCTTAAAACACTACTGCAGATGATACATCCCTTCCTCATGATTCCATTGTGTTCCATACCAGTAGTACTTAAGGACTGCATCGTTGCTTTGTAACCCTAAGCTAGAGCTACTTGGAATATCACCTTGTTCTCAGTGTTCTACTCGAGTCCTTAAGTCTCATAATCCTCGAGTCTTGCCAGGCATTACACTTGCTCGACTACTCCTTCGTCCTTAGTCTTTGCCCTCTCCTCCAAGTCTACATCCAACCCTATCCAGCCCAGCTGTAACAAAAGCTCTAGCTTTCCCCTCTGGTCACCATCACTGTGAACCGCCTCTACCATCATGTCTAGAACCCCCTACCAATGACCGGAGCAGAACACTCCCTCCATCCCTCAAAACCCTTTAACCACTTCATCTCACCAGCAATCATTATCCACCTCTTCCTGGAGAGGAGAACCTTCAATCCCAGACTCCCCAGACATCCCTCCTCAACAGTGTTCTAGTGACAAGGACGAGACAGACTTCGACTTTCCCCTTCTATCCAACAAAGATCAGGAGGAATCCCTTTCCCTCAACACAGAACTCACCCACCAGTTCTCTTCTGGTCTAAACCTTCCTCAAGTATCCACTCCCCCTTCTCCTTTCCCCCACACTCCCAGTGGGCACATCTTCACTCCTCCAAACCCTATTCCATTACCTCCATCCCGATTACCCCCCACCATGTCTAAACTTGTCGAGCTCCGACCATGAGCTGTGCAATGCATGAAATATGTCGATACATGATTGGCACAAGTCAGGTAAGCGTGATTGCAGGAACCGTTGGATCTCATGGGTCTGTTGAATCGAATTGGTAAAGATGATCATCTTTTTCACGTCGTCTGAGCTTGTAACACCTTCTGCAATGAGCCCGAGGAGAGAGAGGTAATCCCAAGCATTTTTCATTTTGAATATACTGATGGACTGATATTCAGGCAGTCATTGCCCAGGTTGAGGAAGAAGGACCTGTCTGGATTCATGTGTAGTGTATGGTATACTTCTTGTAGAGCTGCTGGTGCGAGCATTGCTGAGATCACCAAAATAGGTACCTTAGGTGGGATGAAAGACCGGATGTCACCAAGTTTGCTGTAGGTGGCTCAGAAGTCACCACCTCATTGCAAAATGCAATGAGCTTTCAAAGGTCAACAACCACTGCAAGTACCTTTTCATTGAATTCACTTGACTTGAGCAGCTCACGGAGCCTGGTGTGCTCGAGGCACATTTCAGGTCCAATGAGAATCGCTTGATAGCAATGCCTCTTTAGGTCCTATGTGTCATTGATATTTCTGAACTTTGACCAGACGAGGTACATGGTGCTCACATTTTTGAGTTTGGGAGACCACATTTCTCCATTCACAGCTCATAATGGCTGATACCTCTATTTTTCTAAATTGTTGTTGCTGCAGATACACATCACAGTAAGCTGTGGTCATAAAGACACAGGCCTGAATCAATGTTACCTGGTCTCATTGAAGGGCCTTCAGTGGTGAGAGAATCAAGATCATCTTCTCTTTATTCTGAAAGAGTGGGATGACAAAGGGTAATATCTTGCTAGCCCTAGTACCTGCAATCATGACTGCATTGAGGCCAAGTAAGAGAGCCTCAACAGTGTCAAGCTGCCAAGGGTAAGGTGATTGGCCACCGCATCTCTGACTGACAAGGTCTGACAACTCTTGCTGTGTCTTTTCTCAATCATACTGATGTTTTTGTGCAGCATTGACTTGGGCCTGTGCCAGGTGTTACAGCTGGCCTGGATAGGGTCGGCTATAGACTTGAAGGTGGGACGAAGCTAAGGCTAAGGAGATTCAAGCAAGGTCAATAGAGGACTATACTACCTAATAGGGGCCAACATCAGTCGCCAGTCAGGACCGGTTACAACCAGTCTTTTTCGTTCTTTTGGTTTTCCAGAAACCAAAAGACCAGGACTGGTTCTAAATTAATTCTAGGAAAGACTGGACTGGTTAGGACCGGTCCTAGCAGTCCAGTTTTCGGTCTTTCGTCAGTTTTAGGACCGGACTTTTAAACACTAGTCCTGTCTGCAGTCCTCTCGAAGAAATGCCATATGTCTGCCATAGTAGGCACCTTCTCCTGCTCCTCCAGGCAATAGAGAGGATCAGTAGCCAGGTTTAGCTGAGTACTATTGCTACTATCTTGGATGTTGCGATGCATCTGAGCATGCAGAGGGGGTTCTTCCTCGTCAGAATCAGAGAACAGAGTCTCATCAATCATGATCTCTTCAAGTTCTGGAAGAGAGTCCATGTGGCGCTGAGGACTGGCTTCCAAAGGTGGAACAGGAGCAATGGCTGACAGCCTTGAGTTGTGAGAGGATCGTCAAGTCTGACCAGGACCATTGGACTCTGTTGTGAGCATACCTGACTCGACAAGCACTGAGAACCTTTGGAGTGAGGAACTCTGCCCGGGGAAGAAGGCGAAGGCATTTTGAATTGAAAGCCAGCTTGGAAAGACTTGAAGCCGCGCCAGCAGCCTTTTGTACTGAAAACAATGGTCCAGTCTGTCCCAGTTTCACTTGGTCTCAGTCTTGGTCTTTGCATTTCTCAAAAATCAAAAGACTGGCCAAAAACTGGTCAGGACCAGTCTTTGGGCGGACCAATGTTAGCCCCTATTAGGTAGTATATTGACCGATTTATCCTGATTTTCCCACATTTTTAGGATTTTATTTGAGATACTTATGATAATTTTCAAAATACCTTCTCCAAAATGACATATGACTCAACATTGGCCATATCTTGGTCACATATGGGCAGAATTACATAATTCCTGGTGGATATTGAAGCCACGTAACTCAGCTACCTTCGGTACAGCCTCCCCTAAGTGCCGATTCTTTGCTATTATATTCTCAGAAATAGGTTTTCTAAGTAGATATACTCGAGAATGACATGCATTTTTACATCAATCATATCTCAATGACCACTGAACCAATTTGGATGAAAAAAATATGGGCCAGAAGCCAGGAATAGGTAGTATTTTCACACCCGTAAAAACTGGTTATTAACTGAAACCGGACCAGCAAAGACCAACAAAGACCAAAAGATCAGTTTTTTGCGGTCTTGGTCCGTTTTTCCATATTAGGAAATTCCCAGGACTGGTCTTGGTCTTGGTCTTGCCCAAATAAGGCAAACGACTGGACTGGACCGGACCTTAAAACACTAATATTTCCTGGTCATGTACTTATGATAACTGTACCTATCTATGTACACTCTACAGTCGCCACCTTATTAAATATACGATCAAAGAATAGCTACATCTGAGTGATTTCACGCATCCACCACTGGCAGCAATAACACTGATGAGCAGTTGGATACAATGAGCGGTGGAAGAATATGAGCATCTGTCCCCAATTCACGGAAGATGAATTTATGCTGTCAGATACCTCGCGTACGCAACTTCAATGGGGTCGATGTCAGCCGCCTCAAGTGTTTGAGCGACTTCCACAATGAGGTGTTGGGATGCCAAGGAAAGCACCCTATCGACGCTATCCATTTGAAGCAATGGGAATAATGTCTGGAGGACGAGGTAAATAAGCATGCATGGAACTCCAAAAAGTCAGAAGATGCGAAGCGAGACTGTCACATTGCTCATGTCCTCAAGAACATCAGCAAATTAACAGGTTACTTTTTTGGTCTTTTTCACACACTTTTCGGTTCTTTCGGGTGCCTTTCAATTCTTTCTGTCAATGCGCTAGAAAGCATGCAAGCAGATCTCTCTGCTTTCCTTTTTGTTCCTTTCCATACCTTTACTCCTTTATTGTTCTTTTTTCCTGTTCACACGATTAAAAAAGCAACCAAATTTCATTAAAAGCAGTAAGGCTGTGAACAGTACAAAGACCGTGGTGAGAAAACCACAGTTTTTCCTGTGATATCTTTTTTCCCTTGCGGACTGGCCAAGATGCCGACACCGATGATGAGTCGGAGTCGACCCAAACAACGCCAACTCTGGACAATCCTATGCCCCCCCAACAGACTTCATGGTCCAAGAAGAACAAGGAAGGCACAACATCAGCATCATGGAGTGACACTGATGTCATATTCCTTATCGATCAAGTTGTCGAACGGAGGGCAGAAGCTGGTGATGGGCTCAATTTCAAGAGGGCGTTCTGGCAATCTATTGCCAGCTCCCCTGAACTCACTAACCTGGCTAAGGGTGCTCCTAAGACATAGAGTGCATGCAAAGAGAAATGGAATCGAATAAGTACCATCTGTCACAGTTCCTATATACATTGGCCTATCAGACTTAATAATAATTCTACAATGAAGCTCAGAAAAGTATGTGTTGCCATCCATAAACTTGCCAATACGTCCATCAAGGTATGACTCTGAGTCGTGACTCAGACAAGGGTGCCGCCACCCTTCCAATATATAGTGCTGATGCTGCTTCACCAGAAAAATTCAGGTGTTTCAAATTTTAAGACCAAAGGGTGGACATACTATGAGAGAATGAAGGTGATCGGGCCATCGAAGGCCAAGGGCAAGAATTGTTTTCCACCCCGTAACTCAGAATCTGCAGGTCCGTCCACAAGTGCTAGTGCTCCGAGTCGGCTTGAAGGTGACCCGTCCAGGAGTTCAAGCAGCCTAGATCAAGGGCAAGAATTGTTTTCCACCCCGTAACTCAGAATCTGCAGGTCTGTCCACAAGTGCTAGTGCTCCGAGTCGGCTTGAAGGTGACCCGTCCAGGAGTTCAAGCAGCCTAGATCATATTAGCAGGGGTATTGAGCCTGAGCGTGAGCCGGAAAAAGGCACTGCTGGTTCTAGTACCTTTGCAGGAGCAGCAAGCACAGTCACCACTGTGACTCAGGCTCAGGCTGGCAGTGGCATTAGTACTATGGTGTCTACGGTAAACTGCCCCCCTCCAGCATCATCATCTCAAGCCTGCTTTGGCACCACATTCACACCAACATCAACATTCTTCCCTCGGCAAACTCTATTCACCTTCACACTGCCAACTGCCCCCTCCTCATTTACAAGTTCATTAGAAAGCTCCGTCAAACCTTCATCAAGTATTTCGGTTCGCGCCGGCTTGAAAGGTTGATGATGACATCTCCATGGTGTCAGCTACATTGCGCTCAGCTATCGGATCAACATTTTCAAGCTCGTCTACACACAAGTGGTGTGTTACTGCAAAAGACACATCCATAGATCGTGTGGGCAATCATCTTGGATGCATCAACATCGCCCTCCATGATCACACGTCAATGGTGGACAATGTGATCAGTCGCATCCCCTGTCCAGGTGAGTCAGAGCAACCTGCTGCCACTGCATCAAACTCGGGCTCCACTCAGGCTGGCAAGAGCAAGCTCCACAACAAGAATTCACCAGTGGTGGAGGAAACAACTGACACACTTTTGTTGCTTGATCTGGGCTTGTTTGATACTGATCAAATGGGGATGATTATTGACACCTTCCATACAGACATCAGTTTTGCAGAGATGTATCTTAGATTAGTCGTGAATCTGTCTGCAGCAGTGATACCGATTTGACGGTCATGGCTGATGAGCCTTCTCAAACCAAAGTACTAGTACATTCTCCAGACTCCCAGACTCCTGGTCTACTCGTACACTAGTCTACTCCAAGTCTCATGTACTAATTTACTTGAACAAGTGGATCACTGCGCCTTTCTTGCTCCTCTGCATAGCTGTGCCACAAGTCCAAAGATATCTGTTCATGTTTTGCTGACATTGAATACTGATCTGTAGTGGTAGCAATCCCATTTCCAATCCCACCATATGTGCCCTCTGCTTCTTCCAGAAGGGGGGCAAGGAGATCACCAAGCACCACATCTTCAAGCTCAATGGAGTCAAACCTACGGATAATGTTGTGGATGCAGCAACATGCTGGAGGGATACGTGTCTGGATATCCATGGAATAGGGGGATGGTGAGGATGCGGAACCAGCTTTTGATGACCCTGATGATGCGCTCGACAACATTTTGGAGCTGGGAGTGACATAGATTGAAATATTCCTGGTGATTGACTGGCCTAATTATGGTCCGAGACTTCAAGTCAGTCATGCTTGTCCCAAAGCAGTCTTAGTCACTTACCAAAGTTGTGCTCGGCCCCATTCTGCGAGGTGGTATCTCTGTCCCTGGTATGGCTTTGGAAACCCTGCATCTGCAAGGTAGTACTTGCCAGGGGGAATTGCAAGGTCATAGATACGTGCATTGTGGTAGACGGTCGCATCAGCCACTGACCCTTCCCATCCACTCAGCACATACAGAAAGTTCATGTCAAAGTCACAGCAAACGAGACAGTTTTGAGAGTTAAATCCCTTCCGGTTGCGTGCACCAACATGTTCTTCAGCTGATGGGGTACATGGAATGTGTGTGCCGTCAATGGCACCAATCGTGTCCTTGAAGAATGGCATGAAGCAAGGGTTTTCTTCAATGTGTTCAGGTACAGGATCGTCAGCACACGGAAGCCAAACGTATCGCTGGTAGATCGGAGGAGACGCAAAGGCTGAAACCATTTTTTTGAAGTATCTAACAAACCGATCAACTGATTTAGCAGAAAGAAAGAAAGAAATGACTTTATTCACCAGTGGGATCTGTAAGTTTTGAGCTAGTAGCACCATCTCCATCAGCAATTAGTAGGACTTACCAGGGTCATCATGGTCATCATCAGATTCATCACTGAAATTTGAGTCATTCAGCATATTGATTGAAGTTAGGCCAGTGCAACCTTGGAGATGAGCGAAGAGGAAGAGGCTAGTAAAATACACACAGCACCGACTCTTTATAACATGGCTCAGGATCATATCGGCCATGGACGGCCCAGGAGAGAACTGGGGAGGGAACACGACGGGCAGTAGGCAGCAGTTCCAGTGTGTTCCCTGTGTGCAGACTCGGAAGCAGAGATCGCTTTTTTCCGGCAGCATCTCGGCCAGTCTGCAAGAGAAAAAGATATCACGGGAAAAACTGTGGTTTTCTCACCATGGTCTTTGTACCGTTCACAGCCTAAGGTCCAGTATGGACTCCGAAAAAAGAGTGAAACTGAAATGGATGTTTCAACTCTAGGTCATGTGCACATACCCCGTAACTCCGTACTGCCACACCAGAACTGTCCAGATTCATATTGGATTGGCAGAAGTAGAACCAAGTGCCAATGATAAGAGCTGATGCATAAGAACCAGGTGTCAATGATAAGAAACATATTCACTATCCTCCATCATGATGGATCCAGAGTCATTGCAGATCACACAGCGCCGCCACCTTGCTGTTCTCATATCCCTCATCATCACTCAAATTGGGGCCCACAGATCAAGCAGAATGAAGGCGTGCTGATGAATGCTGTGATAACATTGCACAAGAGATGTGGATCGACTACCAAGAGGAGCTTGCACAGTGAGGGCTGTTGTAGTAGATGACCTGTGCACCACACAACTTGAACCATACTAGTATTCAAGTTGTGCATAATGACATACTACAATTATACATAGTACATACGACATGATGAATATGTGACTCAGACTTGGCAATACATTGTGACATGGACATAAATCATTCTTAAAAATGCCTCATCATACTGTTGGGTGGGATCCTAGCTTGACGAGCAAGTTCAATCTCTGACAACCTGCATTCCAACCAGTCCTTCCTCACTTCTTCATTCAACGTCAGGAATAAAATGATCTGACTGGTCATGTGAATAAGTGACAGATAATCACCAATATCCAGCTTTTGCTTAGATGTGAGCTCTTGATGTTGGTTGAGGAGATCGACAGCAACTCTGAGATCATTGCCAGGTGGGGGAGGTAGTGTCATGTAACGAGAAAGATCCCTGACTGCGGCTGTGATCTCCAGCATTGCCGCACCACCTGCTTGCTGTGCCAATATGGTCGCAGACACCTGAGAGCGCGATCTGTGTGACATGCTACTTTCGACAGACTCAACAGCTGAAGCAGCTGACTTTCTCTTTGTATGGCTAATGCTGGTGATTGCTGAGGTGGGTGTGCTAACAGCACTCCCAGATCCTGTATTATAGCTGGATGGAGTTGATGGAGGAAGAGTTGCGGGATCACTGATGGACAATGATGCTTGGGCCGGGTCCGAGTCTGCTGGTTGTGGCTCGGTACTGCCAGTGGTGTCATTTTCAATCTCGTCTACAGCAGCAAAGAGCTGCCGGAGGTTGAGCGCAGTATTAGGACCACTACCGCCAGCCATGGCATTGGCTGGTGCCAGTGGTGCACCTCAATCAGCCTGGGGGGGACGCAAAACATGCTGCCCCCGGTTGCTTGACTTGGGGACCCGTATCTTGACCAAAGCAAAGTGGACAAAACATTGTATCCTGAAAGGCCCAGGCTGCAAACTTATGAATCTACATGGTGAACAAGTCAGTAATACAGTCTATGACTGTGTTTGATACAACATCCAAGTGACAATCACCTTAATGTATCTCTTCCATACATCTTTTTGTGTGAGGCTGATCATTCCAGCACCCTCTTTCTTAGAGTATGTGAATCCTGATGCATTCTTGAGAGCAATGACTGCTGCATATTGCCTTTTCATCTATCTGTTTTCTTAGCACTTACACCAGTTTGGCCCACCTGGCACCCAATGATTAAATAAGAAAAACAAACTTCGGCAGGCACAAAAGAGCAGTGGGGAAAAAATGAGCAGTGAGGAAAAACAAGCAGCAGGAAAAAACAAGTGGCAGGGAGAAACGAAGTGGCAGGGAAAAAACAAACAGTGGCTGGGCTGATGGTATATAGTAGGCTCATGGTGGTTGAAATGCGCATCAGGCCAGCAGCAGGGAAAACGAGCGTTGAGGGGGATGAAAGTCGGGAAATGGTATATGAGCCCTCATGGTAGGCTGATGGTGAGTTGAAATGAGTAGTGGAAGGAAACCAACTTGACAACGACCAGTATCCTACATGACAATGAGCCTGTCCCAGGAGTAATGAGAACAGATGAATGTGCACATACACATCTGAGCTCTTGCCTAGGTCAAGCTTGTCTGGGGCCACAACAGAACTCACAGGGCCTCATCATCCCGATTGGTGGTGAGGTAACACAAGGCCCTAGCAACGATGTTTCCAAACATCTTATTGGACCAGTTTGCAATGGAACAGTAGCACAATGCTGTCTGACTGCCCCAATTTTGGTGGGAAAATGTGGTGTCCTTGGTGCTCATCTTCCCAGTTGTCTGATTCAGTGTCTGAGGTTGCTTCCAGTTGGTCCGCATGCCCTGGGTTGGGTGAGCATTGATGGCCTCTTGTCCTGTCTGTGCCTCCTCATTCACAATGATGTTGAAGTGTCCTTCTTGGGCCAACTTTAATGCACACTCCAGTTGACCCCAAAAATTAGTCAGCAGCTGGGTAACAAATGAAAAAAAAATCTTACTGCTGCCATGTAGAGCACAAGTACACCCTTGATGCCATGATCATATTTGGCCAAAAGATTGATCCCTAGAACTCCGAGTCCATCCACCTGAGGGTATCTTGCAGGTGGGTTACCGAGAAGAGAAAAGATCAACAAGAAGTTGAAGGCCTTAGAAGGATCTGATGGGTTGAAATCCTCATATGCAAAAGCACGAAGGGTCAGCAGGTTAGTTGCCAAATTTTCCCTACTCAAGTCCTCAGAGGCATTCTCATTTAGGTGTTTGAGTACAATGTGCCCTGCGGCATTCCCAATGACGTGTTGCCAGCACGAGAGACACTGCACTGCCTGATTCAGACCCAAGAGGGCTAGTATTAATATTTCTGAAATAGTTCAGATGCTGACCACTGTACATACAAGGTTATAGATGTGGCCACTATGCTTCATTTCATCCAATTCATCAACATTGGATAGACAAAGCCAATGATATGAAGGAGCACATGTTCAAGGTCAGGTTCCTTGACATTCCATACATTTTCTTAATCCCCATACCATAGCATAATACTTGGCAGAGCAATCTTCGACCACTCACTGTCCGGGTCAGCTTGCACAAGCAATAGTAAGTCGGTCTTTGTAGTTTTAACCCTAGCATTCCTCAGCTTGGGCCAGTGTGGCAACTCCCTTATGAGACCTCGAGGTCGAAGTGTTTGCACTGGCAGTCTCACATGAGTTGTCATCACATAAGTCTTTCTCACTTTCCCTCTCTTTGTCTTGATTTTCTTAATTGGAGGTGCTTCAATCACAGTAATAGCATTCTGTGAGACACAAGGTATATATATTATATATAAGATGGAATGATGGCAACTTACCTGTTGTGTGAGACGCCGCCCACCCATATTGAAGTAAACCGACGTCGGGGGACTATCGGACTCCATTCAGGGGCTGACACCGACACTTGGAAAGACGGAGATGGAGGGAAATGCAAAGGACGTCCTTTGGCATAAAGCTTAAGAGGTCAAAGCTGGGTCTACCAGCTATGACCAACTTGAGTATTTATACAATAGGACTAATGTACATAGGTCTGGACTACATGAGGCATTACCTACATACATTCTAAGTACAATGATGACTACATAATGATATAATGATGTAGTTAGTAATGTAATGATGGTGACAATATGGTGATATAATGTTCTAGGCGTCGAGGGCTGAGGGGTGAGTCACCTGACCTTAGTCCAGGTTTTGGTATGTCTGGTCTTAGTCCAATGTCTTAGAGAGGCCAGACTGTGCTTTGGACTGATCAGTTGGTCGGTCTAGACCGGTGATTTACAACACATATTGTAGTTTTTGACCAAAATTAGATGGCAACTACCAAAGGTCTTTGATGAACTTTATGGCAACATGGAATCCATTTTGGAACAAGCCCCTATTTGTGGCATTAATTATCAGACTTTGGAATAATACTTGGCTGACTTTGAAATCATAGGAGTGTCGACAACACAGGAGCTGGCTGCTTTAAGAATAATTACATCAACACATGAAAGTGCTTGTCATTTGCACAGCCATTCTTTCAACCAATCAGAAGCTTCATATCACTGGGATTTTGTGACCATTTTGATTATATCTCATTCAGATTAGATCAGAATGATTAGATTGTTGCACCATTGGGATTGCAAAAATAGGGGCTACAACTTTTCTGGTGATACTGAAATGGAATAATGAATTTCCTTTTTGGGAAGGAATTGTCGCAGCTTTGGATCCAGCCCCTTTCTTGATAGGGGCAGTGGCTGGGCACAAAATTCCGCTTCAGTGATCACATAAGCAGCCAGAAGCACACCAAATGCAGCCACTACTCCTACCACATATCCATTTTGGGAATCTCCTTCATCAAATGTTTTCCCCTTCATTCCCTTGCTTTCCCCTTGCTCAATACATTGTTTGTGTGTACCTACATAGTATATTTGTCATAATAAACCATTTCCACAACTTAAATGAGGATCTGCATTGTTCCAGGAAGTCCATACAAAAATAGGAGTAAAATAGAAAACATGTTCGCTTTTTTTACCCTTTCAACATAGGTGCTTCAAAAGTACATCCCCACATTCCCTCAACACATCAGAAGGACAAGAAACTGGGATAAAAGCCTGTGATGTTATGAAATGTTGTCCTGCTGACCCTTTTTTGCTTAATGTGGCACTGATTGCTGTGAAATCCATGCAATGTCTTCTCATACTTATGTTCTTGAGTTTCATCATTTTGTTACGCTTGGTCCCAGTAGGATCAAAAGTATCCTCGAGAAGAAGGAGGAGTGGGACAAAGGAAGTCCTGAGGGTCGAGGGATCAGGACAACAAGGGCCTCTGAGGATCAAGGGATCAGAGGTTCTGAGACAAATGTGAAGAGATGACTTCTGATAGCCTAAACAATGAGGCTTCTGATAGTCGAAGCGTCCACTCAAGTGCAGGACAAAGTCACACAGAGAGTTCAAGTTGCAAAGGTATATTCCATGATGTATCTAGGATACTTGAGGAGGTCAAAGTTAAAGAAAAGGAATATCTTGAAGGTGTAACACTGTAAATAGGTAAGAAGAATAAACAAAAGGATGACCAATGATTGGTCGAAGAATATATGCCAAAGAAACTATGGGTGACTAATTGTATAGGGAAAAGGACAAGTTAATGAAGTTGTATCTAGCCAACGAGAGAAAGAGAAAGAAATAAATGGGGGGGTTCTCTATGAATCATAACACACTTCACCAGATTTATTGGGCTCTCTGATGGGTCTCAAATCACCATTTTCGATATTTTCAGTACTTTGTGGATAGAAAATAATACATTGCACATATGGTCAGGGCAAGTTGACTGAATAGAACTCTGGAATGTATGTATTTACAATCCTACAATTAATTTGGAGACATTCCAATGGAAGGTGAAGCCAGGAGCAATGAAATCAGCTTCCTAGAAGTGTGGGAAATAAATCAAAAACATCGGAGACTTTGAAAAGATGTCACAGGTACTACTGATGGCTCGAAAATACCTGGGACACTTCCTTACATGTATTATCCTGAGTTTCATCACTTCATCACATTTTCTGGACTCTCATATGGGTCTCAAAACACTATTTTCAAGATTTTGATTCATTGGGGCATATAAAATAACATATTGCACATATGGTCAGGGCAAGTACACAGACATCTGGGATACATGTATGTACAACCCTCCAAACAATATGGAGATCCTACATTTCAAAGGTGTGGGAAATAAATTCAAAACATTGGAGACTTTGAAAAACATACCATTGTGAGCTCCCCAATGCACATCACAGTATCATAAGTGGTGGGATGTATTGACATTATGTATGGAAGCATTACATTACAATCCATATCATCATGATTTGCACACCTACAATGTAAAAATTGCGAAAATGTATGCTAATGTATACTGCACAATATGTGAAAGATTTTGCTCTGCTCAATGCATAGATAATAAAGGAACAAGGGAATCACAGACATTGAGGATATAATCAAGAGGCCAAACTGTCATAATACACTACAGTAACACATTCTACCACTTGGAATCCCATGATATGCATTGTGGAGCACACAAATTGTGGTATGTTTTTCAAAGTCTCCAATGTTTTGAATTTATTTCTGGAGAATTGTACATACATGTATTCCAAATGTCTATATAGTTGCCCTGACCACATGTGCAATATATTATTTTCCATACCCCTATCAATGAAAAACTCGAAAATTGTGTTTTGAGACCTATAAGAAAATCCAGCAAATTAGGTGAAGTGATGAAACTCAAGGGAATACATATAGGAAAGTGTCCCATGTATTGTCAAGCCATCAGTGCCACCTGTGACATTTTTTCAAAGTCTCCGATGTTTTTGATTTGATTCCCGCGCTTCTAGGATGGTTATTTCATTGCTCCTGGCTTCATCTTCAGTTGGAATGTCTCCAAAGTGATTGGAGGATTGCACATACATATACCTCATATTTCCATTCAGTTGCCCTGACCATATGTGCAATAGATGATTTTCTCAACCCCTATTACTGAAAAGATCGAAAATGGTGATTTAAGATCTACCAGAGAGCTAAGTAACACACCTAAAGTGATAAAACTCAAGATATTAGATGTAAGAAGGATGTGGGGATGTACTTTTGAAGCCCCTATGTTGAAAGGGTGAAAAAAGCGAACATGTTTTCTATTTTACCCCTATTTTTGTGTGCACCTCCTGGAACAATGAAGATCCTCATTTAAGTAGTGGGAATGTGACAAATATACTATGTATATACACTCAAACAATATATAAAGCCAGGGGAAAGCAGAGAAATGAGAGGAAAAACATTTGATGAAGGAGATTCCCAAAATGGATATGTGGTAGGAGTATTGGCTGCATTTGGTGCGCTTCTGGCAGCTTATGTAATCACTGAAGTGGAATTTTGTGCCCAGCCACTGCCCCTATCAAGAAAGGGGCTGGATCCAAAGCTGCGAAAATTCCTTCCCAAAAAGGAAATTCATTATTCCATTTCGGTATTACCAGAAAAGTTGTAGCCCATATTTTTGCAATCCCAATGGTGCAACAATTTAATCAATCTGATCTATTTTGGATGAGACATGATCAAAATGGTCATGAAAAGCTGGTGATATGAAGCGTCTGATTGATTGATATTGGCCAATGGCAAGCTGCAGCCACATGTGCGAAATGCCCCTATTAAGAAAGGGGCTGTATCCAAAGCTGCGAAATTTTCTTCCTAAAAAGGCAATTCATTATTCCTTTTTGGCATCACCAGAAAAGTTATAGCCCCTGTCTTTGTCATCCTAATGGTGCAACTGTTACGATTCATTGAGGACCTCCATTCTTTTTCTTCATCTTGTTCATCTCATCGTCTAGATATGATTTCATTGAACTTATCTTTTCCTCTGTATGACCAGTCGTCCATAACTTCTCGAGCTTACGTATTATGGATCACTCATTTATTCCATACCCTTCTATAGGGTTCCATCACGCCATATTTTCTGACCAATCCCAGGTCGTCCTTTTTGTTCATTTTCCTTACCTATTTAAATGTGACATTGTCGAGATATGTCTTTTCTTTAACTTTGACCTCCTCGAGTATCCTAGCATTGTGGAATATATCCTTACACCTTGAATTCTCTGAGTGACCTCGTCCTGCACTTGAGTGGACGCTTCGACTTCTCAGAAAGCCTTATCATCTAAAGGTTATCAAAGTCGTCTCTTCGCATTCACCTTGGAATCTCTGATCCCTTGACCCTCAGAGCTCATCGTCGTCTTGATCCCTTGACTCTCAAGACCTCCTTTGCTTCATCTCAGTTGTTCATCTCCTTCTCGAGGGTACCCTTGATCCTATCCGGACCAAGTGTAACAGCAACAATCTAATCATTCTGATCTAATCTGAATGAGATATAATCAAAATGGTCGCAAAATCCTGATGATATGAAGCTTCTGATTGGTTGAAAAGAATGGCTGTGTAAATGACAAGCACTTTCATGTGTTGATGTAATTATTCTTAAAGCAGTCAGCTCCTGTTTTGTCAGCACTTCTATGATTTCAAAGTCAGCCAAGTATTATTCCAAAGTCCGCTAATTGATGTCACAGATAGGGGCTTTTTCCCAAATGGTTTAGAAGCTCAAACATAGTTGCCAAGGCTTTCATCAATGGGCCTACTGGTGACTACCAGTCCACTTAGGCAAATACCACAGTAAGGGGTGGCCTACTGGCCTGAGGCCTAGGTTGGAGGTCTGTCTCCCCCTCACTCACAGGTTCTGTATCTTCCCTGCGTTCCTCCTAGTCGTTCTGTAAGTTGAACTTGTATTTTAATCCAACTTGCTCATGCTGCAGTGTTTTGTTTGGATCCATATAGACTGATATAGTTTGCAAGGTCATCAATATTGATGTCAACATCCATGTCAACTGCCATACGAGTCTGAGACTTGGAGCTGGGTAATAACAGTGACTGCAGGCAGTATCATAAGTTAATGTTGCATTTGATCACTGGTGGCTACCAGTCAACTGATCGTTGCTCCTCTTAGGCTTTCCCTTGTAATGTTGCATGGCATACCGGAGCTCATTACCATCATTATCCACATCTGTCACTGCCTGCTGAGATGCAACACTGATGTTCTGAACACTGGTAGGTGTCTGGCTGTGTGACCTGAATCAATTTGTCTTGCTGACTGAACAGTACACTCAGGCTGTTGTTCGTTACTAGCTTGCCAACCATTGAGCATTAATCCAGTACGTACTTGTCACTAGTGTTTCAAAGTCCAGGTGTGGACAGTATGAAAGACTGGCAATTGGACTGGACCGCAACTGATCACAACTGGACTGGTCACAACAGTTGGAACCAGTCCCAACCAGTCCAGTTGCCAGTTGCCTGGTTCAGTGAACTTTTGGCAACTGGTCAGGACTGGTTGCAACCGGTGTACAGCCACCCCCTATGTATTGTAGTACATTCTATAATTTTTGGTGATTTTTCCACATTTCTTTGAGATTTTTTGAGCCAGATATGAATATATCATACAATATTCACTTTCATATTGAATTATTCAATTGAGTATACACTATTCACAACCCTAACAACCCTATTCACTCATCTACAGTCATAATATTATGATCAGAATCACTTAATTCTTGGTTCATATGATAGCCAGGGGTGTGTACCAGACTCAGCTCAGCCATTATTAAGCATTAGCAACACAGGTAATAGGTGTATAACATTATTTGTATACATTACATATTTTTGACATTGACATGCCTGTCGGAAATGGTCATATCTCCATGGGAAATGGTCAGAACTACATAGGAACTCGATGACACGGTAGCTAAGGGTGTGGACTAGCTCCGGTTCACCAGTTTCCAAGCCTGAAAACCGGTCTACAGGTTGACTGGTCCAAAACTGGTTGCAACTGCTTGTTAGTAGACCGATAGGACCAGTTTCTTGTGGTCTGGTTGCTGGTTGCCCATACTAAGAGTTGTAGTACTAGGACAGTTTTGGTCCGGTTTCCCAAATTTCCAGCCAAAAACCAGACTAGACCAGACTTGTATTCACTACTTGTCACAATTGACTGAAGGTTTGTTCCTTCCCTTAGCCTCTGCCAATCTTTGGCATGTCACTTCTGACAACACATATTTCACAAATCAGGTCTCTTCAAGTTGGCAAGTTCTGCATCTAGTAATTCAACCATAAGGATTAAAGGTCAGTATATTCCAAGTCACAGTAACAACAAGTCAACTCCTAACAAGAGTAGCAGGTGGTAGGATCACAATTTCCTTGTCAGTGTGTTTTCTTGGCACCATGTGAGGCTTTGGATGCACAGCAGCTCGGTCTTTGAGAATTGCAGACTGGTCAACCACTATTTTTGCTTGCATGGTTGAAATCTGCTGGTAAGTGTCTTCCTTGGCTGTTTTGTTTGCCTCTTTGATGAGCCTAACCTGTTCATCATCAGCCTGCTTCTGTTCAGTTGTGCACCGAGGGTGCTGTTTGCCTGGTAAGCCAGGTTGAGAGTTTGCATTGGATGGTGGTGTCATGCGATGCTCAGCTGGTTGAACAGGCTGTGCTAGTGCTTGGCTCCCTTTGGTTGAACAAAGAGGCATCATGGAGAGGTCAGTCAAACAAGACCAAAAACAAATGTGTAAATCAAGAAGGACAGAAACAGATGAAACTTGAAGGAGTGGGAGGGTTATAAGGCATTGGAGGGGGCCAAAAAAAAGTGAACTTGTGTGTATACAGCAGCTCTCCCTGTTTATATTGCTGATTCCCCCCAAAAAATTGTATTCAGCAGTGTGCTTATTTCTACCACGCAAACTTTATTCTGAGCAACTTATTGGCACCCATGCCCATTCCTCCACAGCACACCCAGCTTCAGTACCCTTGTTCACATCCAGGGTGCAATTGTTCTTTCAAAAACCAGTCAGGGTTAACACAACATTGACATGCAAAGCACCCTCATGTGTCTGTCTTTCCGAGTCCTCCTCAGCCAACTCAGAGTCCAACTCCTTGGCTAACTCAGAGCCCGGGCCAGCCCCCTGGGATGCAGATGCTGATGAGGATTTTACCTATGTCAAGGCTGAGTATCTGGGTCCCCACAATGCAATCTATCATAATTACCATCCTTTTATGACCGGTCAGTGTAATAGACCCCTTCAGCCGTTGTTTACTGACACTTTTTTGACAGGTCATCCTTGTGACTTGACTGGGGATTTTTTACCACCAGAAGTGCAGCCACCTCCACTGGACCTACCTGACGAGGATGATTGGTCCCCTTTTCATGGTTGACTACAATTTAAGTGGCTGATTTCTAATACACGCGAAACCAAATGCCCACACAACAAATCAACACACTCTTGGATATATGGGGTGAATCCCTTCTCCATGCTGGCAGCCATCCAATGTATAAAGACCACCAAGAACTCTACAAATGCATTGATACCATTCAAGAAGGAGACATAAGATGGCAGTGTTTTTCTCTCAAATACACTCCTATACTGGCGGATGATGAAGGTCACACACCATGGATGGATGGATGCAACATACAATGTATGGTATTGATGTTCCCGTCAAACCATCCACAATATCCTTGCCAATCCCGAGCTGGCAGACAAGATGGACTACTGGCTGTACCAGGAATATGACATACAATCAAATGAGTGGCATTTTCAAGATTTTATAGGAGGTGATTGGGCTTGGCACCAAGCAGTAGGCTATTCCTTCATCTTTTGGTATCATCAATAATTGAGACAACTAGGATATTATATTATTTCTCATGACCACCCAGACTGTGAGGGTGCCATGTTTGTGCTGGTTGTCCTGGGTAGCGACAAGACCTACGGTCTCTGTGGCTACAGGACAACATGATTACTATCATCTATACTTATCAATTGGCAACCTCCACAACAGTGCTTGATGGTCGCATTGGTACAGTGTTCAATGCTCTGATTGGCTTCCTTGCCATTCAAAAAAGTAGGTATGTTGTCAGTCCAAACAAAATCAGCCTGACCCTTGAATGTCAATGATAAATAGCTACTTGTGAAGAGGTGAAGTCAGCATGCTTTTGCAAGTTCTGTTGCCAACTGTTTCATGTATTCTTGTCCCACATACTTCAAGTCCTAAAACCCCTCATGACTCAATGAGATATGGTGCATTGCAGTGATTGACACCATTGCCGAGCAGTCTATGGACTTGGTCCATATATTGCTGATTATGAAGAGCAAGCTCTATTGGCTTGCATTGTATGGAACTAGTGTGCAAGGTGCATTGTTCCTTACTCGACCCCTGATTTTTGCTATCACTAATCTTTATCTCTGAACAAGATGCCTCAGCCACTGAACAAATCTGGATGGGGGTGGATTGTTGTGTTCCCGGGATCACACTCAGGCTGATTTTCTGATTGAAGAATTAGATATTGACAACTTGTGGCATGAATTTGGGATCATCAAGATATTGTGGTGAGTGTCTTGAATGCATACTATTGTTTATTTTATCGCATAGGTTCTCACAGTGTCACTATTCATAGCCCTTCATGAACAATTTTCCTCAAGCCAATATATGCTGGCTGCTCTCTCCGGACATCCTTCATCAATCAATCAAGGGTGTATGTAAGGATTATTTGGCCAACTGGATTGAGAAGTAATCACTTACTATGGTAAAAAATGGGCAGACACTATCCTGGATGACATTGATCGCCGGTAAGCCTCTGTCATATCCTCAGTTTATCTTAATGATATTGTTGATAGCATAGCATCTGTGGCTTCATTCACTGGTCTCTGCCGCTTCCCTCAAAGGTGTCATTTTAAACAATGGACAGATGACAATTCAAAGGCCCTCATGAGGTTTGTTCATTTCAAAATGTGTTAGACTCAGACTGGCAAGTGCTGACTCTCACCGTCCTCAGATTGAGCTAGCAGGTATCAAAGGCCATGTCCCGCGTGATATGCTGCAAGCCGTATGTTTTTGGAATTCTTTATATGGTATGCAAGGACATCATCACAAGCTTGGAGCTCATGAAACTCATGGACATCCTCTCTCAGTTTCATCAGTATCACACTGTCTTCATCAATACCGGTGTCATGCAATCCATCTCACTTCCTCAGCAACACTCTCTGACACACTATCTGGAGCTCATAAGGGAATTTGGGGCACCAAATGGTTTGTGTTCATCCATAACCGAATCCAAGTACATCAAGGCTGTGAAGAAACCATACCAATGTTCAAACCACCACCATGCTTTGGGGCAGATGCTGGTCATCAACCAGAGGCTCAACAAGCTGAAAGCTGTATGGGTCAAGTTCCAGTCATGAGGCATGCTTGTCTCAAGGGCAGGGACCACTGTTGGCTCATCTGATATCCTTCAAGTGTTAGGTAAGAGCATCTCTTGATGCCATGAGGTACTAAAAATTACAATTGCTGACAGATTGTTCGTCAGTACAATCCCATCAATGCACACACAATCTGCAGCAAGACCCTGACCAAGACCACCATTTGGAGGGAGATGCAGGTCAACCAGATGACCCCAACAACTCTGAACCAGTGGAAGGCCATCATGTGGAGGTGTTTGTGCAGCTTGCTCAGACTCTACATAAGTACATATTTCGAAGTTCTTTTTGTGTATCAGTAACAGTAGATTCATTATTCATACAATTAGAATACAACTGGACGATCTTGCAGTCAAACTTGCAATTCCCCACCTCCCCCATCTTGTCCATGCCTATCTCCATACCAAAATCCATTCCGATAACGACAGACCTTGCAACACATGCTCTGTCTATGCAGATAGAATTTATAATTCTGCATTGTCTACATTCTATGCACCAAGCGACTTGTGTGGAACAGGAGGCATGCATCGGGAATATATATATATCTGTTCCTGCCTGAATTGGGAATGAAGGTCCCCAACAGGACTGTGTATTTGTTCTAACTAATCTGGATCTTGCAGGCTTTAGGGGAATGGATGTTGCTCAAGTTCTTTCTTTCTTTTCCTTCACATTTCAAGGCACTCTGTACCCATGTGCAGTCGTTCACTGGTTCAATCATGTCAGAGATGCACGAGACGAGAACATGAGCATGTGGGTCGTCAAGCCCAGTGTCACCACTGCAAGACAACTGAAGATTGCTGTGATACATGTTGACACCATTTTCTGTGCGGCACATCTTATTTCCATATATGCTGCTGCTGCTGCTGCAATTCTGCCTCAAGGAATCCCCCCAAATCAATCATATGACCACTTCTGCCTGTTCTATGTCAACAAGTTTGCCAACCACCACTCATTTGCAACTGCCTTTTCAGCCTACTATGATCACTATGAATTTTAAGTTCGTGCATACTATTCAAGATTTTGGTGGATGACGTGCTAACACTTTGCTTTGTTATTCTAGCCTAGTATTGCCAGAACTCCGGCTTTTTATTGACTCCAAGCTGTAGTTACTGGTTGCTTCAGCTGAGTCATCGATAGCTGAGCCGCAGCAAAAGTCACGCACAGCCTCGGTCTCAAGAGCTTGAGTTCTGGCTTCCAAACTGGCTTGAGCCAGCTTTAATTCAACATTTACATGCTGTGGAGCTCGGCCACTCTCTGAAGCTGTATGGAGCCTCCGTTGACCTTTCCAATCACTCCTGAGTCTGGTCCTGTGTTGCTCCGACTTGGTCCGGTCTGGTCCGACCCATTTTCCCACAGTCCATGCCCATTCTGAGTCCGGTCCAAGTCCGAGTCCAAGTCCGCTTTCCTGCAGTCCCGACATGCTTGGGTAGCTTTGTTTTTACTATCCTTTTGTTCCTATTTCGCTTTTAGTCTTATTTACATATTGTTTAGCCTTTCCTTGTAGTTTTTTTAGCTGTCTTGAGTATCCTGTAGAGTATAAAAACCCTGTAGCCCATTCTAGGGCAGTATCTACGTCTTTACCACACATTTTTACCATCCATGCATGTCCTGAAAGTCTCTCCTCATCACTCAAGCACTCCTCCTCCTCGTCTCAACCTTTTCTCCACTTAGTCCGATGTTCCAGTCCAGTTTCCCGCGCTCCAGACCACCTATTCTGAGCTCGGAAACACTCGGAAACCCCTTCCCATCACTCGGAACCCCTGTCCAACACCTACCTGACCCACAGGATCCTTGGGACGACTTCCCCTCACACCCTTTCACTCATCTTTGAGTATCTACTGTTGAAACAATCATAATTGTTTAGTCATACGTCTAGAACTTACTTCTAGACTATTCTTTCATTTTCTATGATGACTCATACTATATTACTTTGCTTACTGATCAGCTTACTGATCATGACTCATTATGACATCATCCGCAGTACATATGACTCACATATGACTCATTGATTACATATCATGATAAGAGTCTAATATGCTATTGGCTAGACTCTTGTGGAACATTCCACCACATTCTATATACCATAACATGTACAAACATATCACATAGTATATAAGATGGACTGAGACGTCCATTCAATCTAAGTTGTTTTCACACTACTTCTATTCACTACTCTCAACAAAGCTACTCTCAAGTTACTTTCTCTCAATCCGCTCATACATTCCTAGTAAGTTTTCTACTAGAGATTACTTCCTTTATTATTTCCTCTTCGGTTCTACTTGAACACCTCGGCTGCTGTATAACTTCTAAATCTACAACACAATCTCGACCGGTGGTGATGTTGACCACCCTGGCTTTCAGGTATGTTTTTTTTGTCGTTGTCCATAGGTAGACACCTGCCGCTGCGGCGTTAACATTTTTGCATTAGTGCATCACAGAGTCAGCCTGGCCACTGGAAAATTGTCCGTATCTCCAAGCCTATCCATGCACAAGCATTCATTGTAAGTGTTTCAATCTGTCTCTCCATTGCTTGATATTCATCAACTTGATACATAGGGCATGCTGGTTCCTTCACACAAGATATCACTGATTTGGACCCACTACTACTACTGAATAGGGCCCTTGGGCCCCGGCCGAGATTTGTCTGTTCCCTCATTGCTCGGATTGTTCCAACTTTCAACGGTGCTATTCGTCTGTCCTTCGTTCGTTCGTTCGACGCTGTTCGGCCATTTATCTCATGTATGCTATATCATCTCATTCACTTTTTTTCTCCTGTCCTTTTTCCTCTGACACTCTATTGTGCTGTGGCTCGTCTGACGTAATCTATCCACTAAGTGTTTTGAGTGCTGCTACTGAGTCTGGTGTGAACACTGCTCCACCCCTTTCTACAGCTCCCTCAACTCCACTTGATCAACATCTATATCTCTCTCGTATCCTTCATATATGAGATGTGCCCTGCGCTGGGGCTCTTAGACAGAACACTAAGTGTTATGCCCATGATGGTGTGCAACCTTCCCATACCCCCAAGTCACACAAATACCTACTGGACAACAGCAAGTTGTTCCAGTAACTCATCACAAAGTTCCACCGCTGACTTTGGGATCGCATTCATGAATTCAATACCTGAGCAAGTAGAACAGTTCAGCAAACTTCTCCTCCCAGACAGCTCTACCCTTTTCAACGAAGACATACCACCTGACTAGCTCCATGTTCAGTCACCCACAAGGCCAATGCCTGACGTTAATTCCAGCGATGCTACAAATATCAATACACTTCTCCCTGCACAAGAACTATTTACTGTTGATACAGACTGTTGTCTGGCAATCATCCAAACTCTCCAGACTTTATTCCCTGACAAACAAGTAAGTACATGTATCCCCATCACATGTCAAACTCTTATCCCACATCAGACTTTTGACAATGTTTCGCCAGCGGAATTCAACTTTATACTCCACCAGTCCTCTGAGCATAAACAAAATCAAATACCTCAAAAGTAAGTTGTTCGCTACACAACTGAATGTTGAAACAATCAGAATTAGATTGTTTAGTCATCGGTCTAGAACTTACTTCTAGACTATTCTTTCATTTTCTATGATGACTCATATCTCATTACTTTGCTTATTGATCAGCTTACTGATCATAACTCATTATGACATCATCCGTAGTACATATGACTCATATATGACTCGGTGCTTACATATCATGATAAGAGTCTTATACGCTATTGGCTAGACTCTTATGGAATATTCCACCACATTCTATATACCATAACATGTACAAACAAGTCATGTAGTATATAAGATGGACTCAGACGTCCATTCAGTCTAAGTTGTTTTTACACCACTTCTTTCACTACTCTCATCAGCAACTCTACTGCGCTATTAGAAGCATATAACTTCTAAAGGTTACTCGCCCTGCCTTGACCCAGAGTATCTCGTCGGTTATATAACACAGAGACTCTATACCTGTGTCGATGGCTATTCACATCACGTGCTCTGAGTGGATTGCGATGAATCAATGGCTTTCCATTTTAGAACGTTCCCATCAGACTCAACAGAGTACTGACGAGTCCTTTTCCTCACTCACGTCACATGCTCTGAGTGGATTGCGATGGATGAATCAATGACTTTCCATTTTAGAATGTTCCCATCAGACTCAACACTTGGAGTACTGACGAGTTCTTTTCCTCAGGTCCTATCAGACCTCAAGAGATTTACATTCCACCTGGTAGGCGCAGAGTCCTTGGACATTCTGCCCCAGCCTTTTCATCTAGGAACCGACCTTTCATCCCATTTCCTCCTCAACTCCAGTCCTTTCGTTCTCACTGTTCGAACTCATCACCTGTCATATCTTGGCATCACTGACTATCTTGACGACCAAATGTCTTACGTCAGGGAGTCATCAACAATTCTCTTTACCTCAAGTGTCCAGACTGTGGACGCCCTTGTCGCTCTGCTTCCATCTGTAGCAACTGCTCTTTCCACCTTCCTACATTCCTATATACGAACCAACAGTTCTCTAGAAAGAATAGGATACAAGCAACCAATAATGCCAGATTATTCAGAGACTACAGAAGAAATCGCCGATCCTCTCCTCACCCAAATACTGGTGTCGCTTTGCTTCGTCCCCAACAATCTTCTACCCCCACAGACTCCTCTTCTGGACCTGATCAATCAGTTCCAAGACCTTCAGCTCCAGTAGCTGAATCATATCCCGCAGCACCAGAAAATCGCTGGGATACTGAATACAACTCCAATGGGTGGTATACAGGACCTACTCCTTGGGATGGTACTTTTCCTACAGAATACCGACCACAGACTCCGGTAATTCCTCCAGTAGTACCTACTACTGAAAAGACTAAGACAGACGAAAAAGACCCTGAATATCGTCTATTCCTATCCACTCTCGATCGCTTAGGAATCAAGGATCTTCTCATCCCATTGAATGAGTTACTTTTCCTTGAAGGACCTATCCCTTCCTCTTCCACTTTGTTCCAACAAGGAACATCCTCTTCCATTACAGAAATCGAATCATATCCTCAGGAAATCATTCCAATCACCACTCCTCCTACTCCTCCATCCACACCGACCAATGGCTCCAGTCCTAACTCTTCCTTACAGTCTCAACAAGATTCGTCCCAACCCTTTTCACCATGTCCCCCACCTGCAAGCCAAGGCAGATGTGATACAATATGAAGTGAGTGCCAATGAAGTCACCATAGACGTTCCCGAAGGAATGGTGGCTCTGGAATGCTCCTTTGAATAGTATACTGTTGACTGGACTTATCTGGCTTACTAGCCAGCCCACTGTGAGCTTGCCTGGTGCACTCACATTCCCTTTAAACCTCATGTTGACTTTGCTACCGAATACCAGTGCCTCTCTTCCCCAGTTCTCTTCCTTCAACTGGAGCTTCCCCCTCTTACCTGGCTGGCTCCAGAGGAATACAGTAACAGCGCTGAGACATTCGTCTTCCAAGATGAATCTACTTATTCACTTCTCACTTCGATTGGATGGGCTCCACCCACACAACATTACGAGGACTATTTCGTCGAGAACTCGCTTATCCACTGGCAAGGATACGAGTTATTTTATAACCACCACTTTTCCACCAACTCTCAACAGTCAGTGGAGCTACACCATTCTATGGTCTTTCCGAACTTCATTCCAAAGGAGTTTGAGTCCAAATCAATGGTAGACAGTTTGCCAGGGGAGAAATCCCCACTATACAGGAGTGGAATGCGGAATTTGACCATGTGCAGCAGCAGAAGTTCATGGAGGACCCAAAGAATGCCTCTTTTCTTATTCAGGCTTCTCTTCTTATTGATCCTTCCACTAGAGACTGGATGTATGATTGCTTACATCAGATTGAACTTCGCAGGAAATTATGTTTGGATCCTGACCCTACACAATTCCACACAGACATTTACAAGGACATTGATTATGTTTCTGGTACACTTCATGATGTCTTACCTTTCGACAGATAAACTCCAGGCCTTATGGACTTTGGTCCCAGGAGAAACACAAAAATGGATGTTGGCATACAAGCACCTCATTGAGGACGTATCTTTACATTCCCGGTGGCCTCTTCCTCCTCAGCTAGGCCTTTACGCATCTAAAAGGCTGCAAAGGTTAGAGCGGCACCATACTAAACCTGGTAGTTCGATTGTCCTTCATTCAAACCATCTTTCTCTTATCCTCCATACCAAAATTATTCCTTACTTTTCTTTTTCTTACTTCCAATTTCCGACTCCTACCTTAGAGAATGGAGATTGAGTTACTGAATTTCCTTGTATATTGAATCCTCACTTTTTTCCGACACTCTATTTTGAGTATGTTGAGAACAATGTTTCCAAGAATCCAGAACCAAATACGTTCACAAAACTTCCTGTTCCTCCATGGAATACTCGTCACAATACACAGAAATCTGGTCTTCAATCTACGAAGTCACTTGCCCATCGTCTCTCCTCCTCTACATCTCAACAACGGCCACCACAACCTCAGGCGAATCGTACTTCTGCCTTAAAACGTGGACCTGGTCCACAACGTCCCTGGAACTCCAATAACAACGGAGGTCCTCCTTCTTTTCCTAATCATTATAATAATGGTCAGAGCTCAGGACGTGGTCGTGGAGGTTTTCGTGGAGGACGAGGACGTGGAGATTCCGCTTGTCGCGGAAAACATAATGGCGACAATTACAACAAACGATCTGTTGACACTGAATCGATGATGATGGACGATACCTCCGACACCGCCACCATCATGCCACAAGATGAAGAACTTCCCGTCATGGAGTATGACAAGTCTCAGGATGACTATATGGTTACCTTGGATGATGAAGAAAACACAAGAGGAGAGACGTACTCAATGTACAATAATTCCGGATGGGATTCTCCCTCCGAGCAGATACAACGAGTACAGTCTTCTCTTATGGAAGATATAATAGCTAATGAGTCTTTGCAGACTCAAGACAGTTCGTCTCTTACCGCCTCTACCTCGAAACAACCTGTTTACGAGAGACAACAGCAGGACTTTCGATCCTCTAAATGGATCCCTGCACGGCGAGAAAGTGCCCGGGTTAGTGAGAGCTATCACGGAGATAATCGGAGAAATAAGGACGGTACCTGGAAACATGGTTTAGATTCCAGAGATTTTGTTACCCGTTCCAATGATTTTGTACCCGATATAGACGACTGGGGGGACAATGATTGTTCCTCTTACGATAATGATGATTACAGTTCTTACTGTTACCAGATAGGATCCATTAAGAAACTCTCGAGATCAAGTGATTTTTTCAAAGATCACTGGTTAATCGACTCCGGATGTTCTGATCATATTACCCCTTATCGTTCTGATTTTATGGTATTGGGAGATGATATTAAATATGCTCGCATTGCAGATGGTTCTACCATTAAAATGACAGGACCTGGAACGATTCTCTTAAACGCATCATTTGGGAAGAAACCCATCACCTTGACTGGTGTTTGGTTATCACCGGATGCATCTTGCAGATTGTTATCTACCAATCAACTAGCCCATCACGGCTATACCTTTCATATCGGAAAATCTACCGATGTCTTTGACAAACAGGGTCGCCATCTAATCCGGGCTACTGCCTCATTTCCTGGTGATATTCTTCATTGGTTTCGGTCTTCTCCGATCACTCCAAGTGGAGTTCACACCCTGTCGGACATTTCCTCTTTGGATCTTTGGCATCATCGTCTTGGACATTGTTCTGACAATGCTCTTCGACATCTTGCCTCCTCTACTACTGGACTTCCTAAACTGTCCTTGAAATCACAAATTTCTTCGCCCCCTTGTCATGGCTGCCAAGTCGGCAAGTCACATGAACGACCTCTTGGTCCTTCTGACAAACGTTCTGCTCGTGTTCTTGGTCTCGTTCACACGGACCTTATTGAACTCCCTACTGAGTCTCGCACTCGTGCTCGCTGGATTCTCACTTTTATTGATGATTGTTCTGCTTTCGCTTTCCTTGCTTTTCTTCATTGCAAGAGTGACACTGCTTTGCGGTTCCGTGAATTGGTTGCTCATGCTGAGAACCTTACTGGTCTCTCCGTTACCTCTGTACATTCGGACCGTGGTGGGGAATATCTTGGACAAGAGCTTTTACAGTTCTTCACGTCCAAAGGTATCTCACGACAATACTCCATTCCTCATTTACCACAACAAAATGGTAGAGCAGAAAGATTCAATCGCACCATCATGGAAAAAGCCCAAGCTATACGTCTTAATGCTTGTCTACCAAATTCATTCTGGCAAGACGCATGCGAAACAGCTTTACACATCTACAATAGACAACCTATGCGTCATCATAAATGGAAAACTCCAGTTGAGATTTTCTTAGGAAAGAAACCTGATATTTCTTACTTCTGAGTATTCGGTTGTAAAGCCTATGTGTTTATTCCTAAAGATATACAACAGAACAAACTTTCACCAAAAGCTGAAGAAATGATTTTCATAGGATATGAACAAGGATCTAAAGCTTATCGCTTTTATTGTCCAACACATTGTCGAGTTTTTATCTCTTCGACAGCTACATTCGATGAAGGGAATTTCCCTTATTGTTCAAAGAAAGTAACACCTATAGACGAACTTTCCTCTATTCCTACCAACTCTTCAAACATTGAAGAAGAAGCCTTAACGACTGGTACTGAGGATAATGGAACAAGAAAATATCCTGATCAGATTATCTCGTTTCCAATGAATCCTCAATCTGTTCCCCAACAACTTCCATATCAACCTTTACCGAATAGATCTATTGATCATTCGAGACATTCTTCACCTCCTTCTTCGAAAGGATTACCCAAAGAATATTGGGATTTATCTCAAGCACCTGAAGAAATTCCTATTTGGCATTCAAACCTTCCTTCTTTATCTACACCATTTGACGATACTGAAGAGACATCTGAAACTATTCAACCATTATCTCATGATATACCTTTTGGAACTTATCCAGATCATCATGGACAAAGAAGAAAAATTCATGAAACTTCTATTCGTCGAAATACTTCTCCAGAACGTATTCATCAACACAAACGTCGATTACTAGATCGATATACTGATGAAGGAGAAGAATTACCTGACATCCCTCGAGATGCTAGAGACATTCCTAATGACGATCAAGAAGAAGAAAATCTTCAACAATTCTATGAACAGAATCCTTCTTATCCACGACCACCCTGGTTTGCTCCTCGAAGATTACCATCTGAGACAATTCCTGAATTTCGAACTCGACCTCATATACATCACCCTACACAAGTGATTCAAGAGGAACCTCGAACTCGTACACGAGTATCTACTCGAGTCCCTATCAAATGTTTCCTACCTGATAATACCTATGGAGCTAGAACTCCACTAGAAATTGAGAGTGACTTGTCTCGACGAGAAACTCCAATGGAAACAATTCAGGAGGAGTTATCTCCACTTTCACCTCTTACTCCGAGTATGGATCAAACTCCAATTCCGGAAGATCCCGTCCCTACTTTACATAAGGACGATGATATGAATGAATTATATGAACCATTGGCACAACATTTTAGTGCTAAATGGGTTCGTCAACATTTTGCTGCCGCTACCATAGCTGTTGTTAAAACTCCAGTTCATTACCGAGATATAAAGAAACTTTCACCGGCAGATCAAAAGGATTGGCAATTAGCTATGGAAGAAGAAATGATATCTCTTCAAGACCGACATGTCTGGGACCTAGCAGATTTACCACCTGATCGCAAACCCATAACAGGAAGATGGGTATATGTAACAAAGAGCGACGGTTGCAAGAAAGCTCGATATGTTGCAAAAGGCTTTACACAAATCTATGGAATAGATTTCGAAGAAACCTTTTCCCCCGTTGCATGGTTTGAAACCGTTAGGCTTCTCCTAGCTTTAGCAGCCTTAGAAGATTGGGAGATTAAAGCCTTAGATGTCAAGACAGCTTTTCTCTTTGGAGAACTTGACGAAAATGAGGAGCTTTATATGGTTCAACCAGAAGGTTTCATCAAAAAAGGAAAAGAAAACAAAGTTTGTCATTTACGAAAATCCATTTATGGACTCAAACAAGCAGCCATCAAATGGAACAAAGCTTTACATAAATCCCTTGTTGAAATGGGATTTAAAAGAACGACATCAGATCCTGGTGTCTACATCAAATATATAGGCAAAGATAAGATCATCTTCGTAGTTTACGTTGACGATGCTCTTTTTATGGGTTCCAACCTCAAACTCATTGATAGTCACATGAAGAC
>JBBPOR010000001.1:0-102352 GCA_038091555.1 Leccinum sublutescens | reverse complement strand
CTCTCATCAGCAAACTCTATCAAGTTACTTCTCTCAATCCATTCATACATTCCTAGTAAGTTTTCTACTAGAGATTCACTTCCCTATTATCTTTCCTCTACGGTTCTACTTTGAACTTCTTGGCTGCGCTATTAGAAGTTGTATAACTTCTAAAGGTTATGAGCCCCGCCTTGATAACGAGTATCACATCGGATATACAACACAGAGTCTACTATACCTGTGTCGATGGCTACTCACATCATGCACTTTGAGTGGATTGCGATGAATCAAAGACTTTTCGCTTTGGAACTTTCCCATCAGACTCTACAGAGTACTGACGAGTCTTTTTCCTCAGGTCTTACCAGACCTCGAGAGCTTTACGTTCCACCTGGTAGGCGCAGAGTCCTTGGATGATCTGCCCCAACCTTCACATCTAGGAACCGACCGTTCATCCTATCTCCTCCTCACTCTCGGTCCTTTCGTTCTAACCATTCAAACTCATCACCTGTCATCTCTTGGCACCGTCGACTATCTCGACGACCAAACATCTTATGGCAGGGAGTCATCGATGATTCTCTTTACCTCAAGTGTCCAGACTGTGGATGCCCTTCACGATCTGCTTCCATCTGTAGCAACTGCTCTTTCCACCTTCCTACGTTCTTTTATACGAACCAACAGTTCTCTAGAGAGAATAGGATCTGAGCAACACAGAACACCAGAGGCTTTAGCAGAGAATACAGAAGAAATTGTCATTCCTCCTCACCCAAATACCGGTATTGCTTTACTTCATCCCAACAGTCTTCTACTCCCGTCGACTCCTCTTTAGGACCTGATCAATCAGTTCTGAGACCTTCAGCTCCAATAGCTGAATCTTATCCCGCAGCGCCTGAAAATCGCTGGGATACCGAGCACGACTCAAACGGGTGGTATACAGGACCTACTCCTTAGAGGACCAATCCCTCCGTACCAACCTGATACATCCTCTATAGCCGAAATCGAATCATATCCTCAGGAAATAATTCCAATTCCCACTCCTCTACCTCCTACTCCTCCATCCTCACCGACCAATGGCTCCAGTTCTCGAAATTCCTTACAGTCTCGACAAGATTCGTCCGTCCCCTTTTCACCACGTCCCCCACCTACAAGCCAAAGCGGACGTGATCCAATACAAAGTGCAGGCTCACAAAGTCACCATAGACATTCTGGAAGGAATGGTGGCTCTCGAATGCACCTTTGAATGGCACATTGTCAACTGGTCAGACCCAGTGTACTGGCCAAACCATTGACTTTGCCACAGAATACCAGCACCTCTCATCCCTGGTTCTATTCTTGCAACCGGAGCTTCCCCCTCTTATCTGGCTGGCTCCAGAGGAATATGGTAACAGCACTGAGACATTCGTCTTCCAAGACATATCAATTTATTCACTTCTCACTTCGATCGGATGGGCTTTGCCCACACAACATTACGAGGACTACTTCGTCGAGAGCTTGCTCATCCACTGGCAAGGATATGAGCTATTCCATAACCACCATTTTCCCACCAACTCTCAACAGTCGGTGGAGCTACGCCATTCTATGGTCTTTCCGAACTTCATTCCAAAGGAGTTCGAGTCTAAAACAATGGTAGGACAGTTTGCCAGGGGAGAAATCCCCACTACTAGTATTGGCAAAGACATTAGTTAGTTCTGGTTAGTGTGCCTTGTCATGAGAAATTGTAGTCAAACAGTATACAAAAGTACTACATGTACAGCCTGTCACAGCCTGTCACAGTCTGGAGAAAGCTGTCAGACCGTGGGAATCTGTCATGTCCTGGGAGGGTCTGTCATAAATCTGGGACAAATCTGTCATGGATCTGTCAAACTCTGGGGAGTCTGGGGAGTCTAGAGATCCCTAGTACCACTGGAGCTGCGAAGGTAGGGAAAGGTCGGTTTGCTGATTAGTAGGTTTGTCATTGAAGTAATTTAGGGTGGCTCGGTTTGCATTTAAGTGCTGCCAGTGAAGGTGAATCAGTGCTATGTGATTAAATTCTACATGATACAGCTCAAGCTCTTCTCGTTCCCTCTTCTCGGACAAGCTTTATGTGTGGACGAGTGTTCGAGTGCAATTACGGACTTGGAATAGCTCGGACCCACTGGCAGGATCAGTGGAACCCGCGCAAACCCTGGTCATTTCACCCCCTTCACCGAAATACCCTTCTGGCCGCTATGATTGTGCAATCGCTAGTCTGACTGCTGATAGCGACTGGCCGGCACAAGGACTTTCAGGTTTGCTGCCATTTTTGTCGAGTTTGGCCGATCATACTGAATAGACTTTAAATTACTACTAGCTGACCATCTCGTTATTCAACTTCGGCTGGTTTTTTGTCTGCGTGACACAGACTTCTTGGTATATGTTCATCGCTTCAATTGCGCCTCAGCACCCGACCCCGCATCTGGCCTGTACGCCCTGAAACGCGCAGTGAGAAGGGATGGGTCGCGCATTGGGGATGTAATTCCCTTATCTCACATCTGTTCGCCTGCCCATCTCATCCCAAATTTCGGCAAAGCTGCCAATTCGCGCCTCAACTCACACACCAGCCACGAGCTCTCTACAGACTTCTGGCTGAACACTTACTGGAACAAAGAATTTTTCTACTCACTCATGTAGTCACACTCCATTTGTGAAACATATTTCGGAATACAATATAAATCTTGCATTGTGACGTTGCTTGTGCATTCGTGTGTCACGGTGGAGTTCTGACCCACACACCACACCCATTGTTCTTGTCCATAAGGTCCGTATACCCCACCGGGGCCTGTACATACAATACCCCTCGAGTTACTTGAGATGTCCACGCCCCCTCGCACACCGCCCCCCCGCAACGCAGTTACATCAATGACTCCCTATCGCTTGAAGACCGCATCTATTCCCACCTTGGCTAGAATATACGACGCAGTACCACTTCAGCAAGACCTCAGCAACGAGTTGGAGGGGGCTACCATCACCGAGCCAGACCAGCCCGAGAATCCAGATTCAAAGAAACCCCAGCAGTCTTATGTCCTACACCCCTACGAAGGCCTCCCACCCTGCCAGACCACGGCACCAGATCCCTCTACCTTGATGCGCGACGGTGAACCATTGTACGACTCCCAATCCAAGTCCTGGGCCCCTTCCTATCTCCCACATATCCTCCGCAATCCTGTACCTGCAAGTGATTCAAGTTTGGAGTCGAGTTCTCCTGTTGAATGGCCAGAATCCACTCAGAACAAGAACAAGCAAAAGGCCACTTCTCTGAAATGCCGGAGCGTGAAGATGACCACAACTTACCATGGTCCCCAAGGACTTGTAACAGAGACTCAGGATGTCACGTACTTATCAAAAGCGGGAGCGGATGAACAAAAGGTGGCGGGATGGTTCAATACGCTTGCCGGTTGCCTCCGTGCGCATTACGAGTCCGGGTCTTCTGACAGGAGTCTTGAAGAACAACGCTGGACGGGACAATCGTCCACTAAGGTATATCCGAGCATTGAAGACACCGACTTGCAACTGAAGCATGATTGTATAGTATGATTCAGTTTTGTAAAATTCCATTACTCTGTACACTAGGCAATGGCATGGGTCCAGGTACCTCTCGGGTATGGGTGTGGGTCCTTAACTCAGACACCCGGACCCTTACCTGGACCCATGGCTGGGGTTAGTCAGAAATTCACATGTGATTACTATCTAGGTATACATTGACAATCTGTATCACATAGCTGTCAAAGAAGGTTTGATGTAAATATTAAACAACACACAAAAAAAAGCCCATCTCGATCCCGACTACCGAGTACTGGCGTGCAGTCAAGCCAATGAAAAGGCCCATGCAGCAGCTGAGGAGGTCTCATCCAAGGCTCCAAGGAAATGCTGGCACAGTACCAGCCTCAGTGATACTGACCACAGCAGCATGCCCACTTCATCCGCCCCATTGCACAAAGAACCACACATGGACAATGCGGGTTGCTCCGCTACAAATCGCCTCGCTCTATCACGTGATTTGGATGAGGATGCTCTGGCAGCCACAGCCATGGATTGCCAAGAACGTTCCCCTAGCATTGTCAAGATTGACAACCTTGTCAATGCTCAGGACGAACTCAGTTAGTATCATTGAGACGAGACACCATTAACACACTGATCAGCATCACAGAGAAACTACAGAAGGAATAGACATCACCCATATATGCCTTCTTCGAATCCAATCCAATCATAATGGAGATTGATGGGCACCGCATTCACAAGTTCTGGCAAATGCATGGCGCGTGGATACAAGCAGAGAGTCCGCCGGTACCTGGATAAAAAAGATGCTCGGTTAACCGGTAATATGTGCAAGCATGTCCAGTCATGCTGGGGAACCGCAGTCCTCAAGGCTGCTGGCCAGGCTAAGGATGCCCAGGAAGTTCGTGACAAAATAGTCAAGAGTATCCTGCGGGATGGATCAATTACGGCAGCATTTGAATGCAAAGGAAAAGGGAACGTGACTTACAGTCACTGGCAACTCACAAAGGCCGAGACACGGTGAGGATACCATCCAATTACTCAATGTGCCTGCTCACTCACACGCAGGTAGTGTGAAGATAGTCCATTGGGTTGCCGAGAGTATGTGACCATTCAATGTTGTTGCTGATCGAGGATTTATGATGTTAATGAAAACCGGGCGGCCTGAATATTACTTACCGTCTCCAGATTCGGTCTCTCGCGATGTCAAAGAAGTCTTTGTGAAGACCTGTCAACATGTAGCTAAGATGTTGCAGGTGAGTCACGAATAGTTCAATTGAACGTTTGACTGAATGGCACATACCAGGAATATAAAGGCAAACTCCACTTTACCACAGACGCATGGACATCTCCTAACCACCATGCATTCATTGCTTTTGTGGTCCATTTGGAGAAGAACAGTGAGCCCCTGGCATTCCCATTAAATATGGTGGAGGTTGCCCAGATCAGTGACAATGTACCGCTTGCTGATCGAGATCTGACCTGGCACCAGTCTCATACAGGGGTGGAGCTTGCTGCAGTGTTCCACAGTGTCCTGCAGGAATTCAGCTTGGAAATGAAGGTATAGTAGACGACGAGATGATGGACATTACCTAACAATGACTTGTAGATACTTGGCATCACTTGCGACAATACCGCTAACAATGAGGTCATGATTGATGAGCTTGTGTACCTCGATACAGAGTTTCAAGGGGCCGGCAGTTGCGCATGTTGCTTTTTGCATGTAGTGAATCTTGTGGCCAAGTCCATTGTTTGTGTTTTCAACATCAAAAAGAAAGATCTTGACGCTGCACTCCAGAGCAGTGAGGTTGGAGTCGAATGGAGTGAGTTGGCGGTGTTGAGCAAAGAAGTCGATGATGCTGCCAGCTTGAATGAGAGGGTTGGTGATGATGATGCCAATGCTGAAATGGATAACGAGGGTGGATGGTTGGATGAGATGGAGTTGATGGAGCAAGAGGACAGAGATCGACTGCTGGAAGATTTGGTTCCATTAAAGCTACTAGCACTCACAAAGGTATACATTTATTGAGCAACTTACCTGCTTGCTCACTCTTACTTCCTAGATTCGCAAGTTGGCCTCTAAAGTTACCAACTCGTCAATGATGCTGCTTCCGGCATGGAAGCAAATAGGATTGTGCATGGGTAAACCCTGGGGTACCTGAGGTGATACCCCTACCTGTACCCTCCGAGGGTATGTACCTTTGGTCAGGGGTACAGGTATGGTACCCCTCACCAATACCCACAGGTATATACCCCCAGTACCCAGCATCAAAATGCTCTACTGACTAGTAAATGCCCTACGACATGCTCAAGTACATTCTAATGCATAGGGAGGCCATAGACACAATTACCCAGCATCACGACTTGCGAAAATTTGAGCTGGGTGACTACAAGTGGCTCTTTTTGGAGGAGCTGCACGGTGTCTTGAAGGTGATGTCTATGGCGGCTGTGTTACTTATTTGGCTGACCAGCGCTATTAGATACTCAAACACACTACAATGTTTTTCTCACGTGCAATGCCGAACCTCCCAAATTGTGGTCATTCCAGCAATGGATGTGATAAATGAGTCGCTCACGACCAAGTCTACTGATCGCGCACTCGGCCTACCCATCCATGCTGCAGTTCGAATCAGCAAACTCACACTCAATCGATACTACACTCTGACTGATGCTTCAGACATCTATCGGATTTCGATGGGTGAGTCTAACTGAGTCACGCTGACTTGAACATCCTCTTTACTCACTTATTTTCAGTCTTCAAGTTGCATCCCCATCACAAGCTTCTGTACTTCAACTTGAAGAATGGGAGGATGGATGGGTCTGGACTGCGGAACATCTGGTGCGTGACAGGTTTGAGGAGCACTACAAGATCTTGCTGACCTCCAAGTCGAACGGCATTGATTCTGAGTCAGATTCAGCCACTGCCATGTTGCCTGTAGAAAATCCTCGAAGGTATGTCACGGTATTTTCTTTTTTTGCATACAAACTTTATGCTAAAACTGTGTATGTCAATAGAATATGTTCGACTACATTGCCGCTCTAGCCCCACGGCCCCCACCAAAACAGACTGACCTTAGCTGCAAGCTCAATCAATACCTGAGCACGGACATTGAATATGTTGAGGATCCCCTCGTTTGGTGGTTTGAACACTGTTCACTGTATCCATGCTTATCTCGAATGGCATTGGACTATCTGTCCATGCTGGGTAAGTTTGTTTCATGCTCATATCACTCAATTTTAGTTTGCTAACGGATTCACAGCCACTTCCATTGATGTTGAATGGTTATTTAGCTGAGGACGACTTCTTCTGAGTCATGTTTGAACTTGAATGTCGTCGCAAACCACTTGCACGCTCCTTTGCCTCAGGCACTGGAGTCCTCTCAAGTTTATTAGGACAGAAGATCTTCAAAAGGTCACAAGCTTGCCAGATTTGAAGCCAGGTGAGGAGGCTAAGTTGGAGATAGGATGGGATTTGATTAGTGCCATGTAGTAGTAGTATCATTTGTCATACATTGCCAGTGTACCATGGTCCATGGACCACTGCCCCCTGCGGGTGTACCCACTTTGGGTACAGGTATGGGTATATTTTTGCAGACCCATGGGAAAACCCGTACCCTTAATGAGGATATGGGTATGTAGACAGGTAAGGGTGTGGGTGTGCAGCTGGATACCCGCGGGTTTACCTGTGTGATTGCCTTCTGTACACAGTACTCAAAGTCTCTAAGTGCAATTCTTGCTTTGGCAAAGGAATGTATGTGTGGAAGTGATATTCCGGCATGATTGGAAGTCACTCAGGGTCCTATGCTGGCTCTCCTCACCTGTTTCTCGGCATCATTATACAGCATGATTCAGTTTTATAAAATAATACATGTTAGTGGAATGAAATCAGATGGAATCACAGTGTCCAATTATGTCAAGATAGCAGCAAGCAGGGACTCCATGGGATCCCTAGTGACTCCCAAACATGCCAGAACATCACTTCTACACATACATTCCTCTGCCGAAGTAGAATTGCATTTAGATAACTGAATACATGTTAGTGGAATTTAATCAAACTGAATCACAGTTTCCAATTATGCCAAGATAGCGGCGAGGAGGGCCTCTATAGGACCATGAGTGACTTCTAATCATGCCGGAATATCACTCCTACTGACCGGCAAGGCTGACTCTAGTACTGACAGCAGTGAAAGATCATCTGCATTTCAAGGAATGAATGTAAACAAGAAATATTTGCCTTCTGGCAAACAGAATTCTTATGTCCTATTAATTTGATAGCTGGATTCCTTGTTTTCCGATGGACAACCTTTTGCTGCTGACTATTGGTAGATTTAACCCAGTTGCTCCATAGAGAGCATTTTTACCTAACTTTATGTAATGAAATATTGTTTCCGCATGTCAGTTCAATACTGGAGTGATCTCTCTCTTCCGGCAAGTGGAATTCATATTCCCTGCTAATTTGATGGACAGATTTCTCATTTACATTCATTCCAATGGATAACAGTTTTGGCACTGCCAACTGTCAGTAGAGTTACTTATGTACCAGAGTGATATTGCAGCACCTTGTATAGTCAGTCAGCCAAACATGCCAAAATAACATCTTTTCCGAAACATGTCTATCACTTAGAGTAAACAATAGGAAGATTTCACAACATTAAATTACAAAATTACAAAGTACAATTACGCCAAGATAGCTTTAGCAAGGGCTTAAATGTGTACTGAACTGACTGAGACTCTCTGTCAGACATGCCAAAATTACATTACATTGCATACAGACCTTTTACTGAAACAATTTTAATACTTAGAGTATACAGAAGGCAGATTTCACAAAACTGAATCACAATATGCAGTGATGCTGAGATCACTTCGGTGAGGGCTTAAATGTGTACTGAACTGACTGTCTGGCATGCCAAAATTACATTACATTACATACAGACCACAATTTCAAGAATTGCACTTACATTACTGTATGCAGGGAATTTTGTAAAAGTCAATCATACTGTAGATTATGCTGAGAAAGCAGCAAGGAGAGCCACCATAGGACCCTGAGTGACTGCCAATCATGCCGGAATATCACTTCCATACATATATTTCTTTGCCGAAGCAAGAATTACACTTAGATTACTGTATGTGGGGAATTTGTAAAACTCAATCATACTGTAGAATTATGCTGAGAAAGCGGCAAGGAGAGCCATCATAGCACCCTGAGTGACTGCCAATCATGCCGGAATATCACTTCCACACATACATTCCTTTGCCAAAGCAAGAATTGCACTTAGAGACTTTGAGTACTGTGTACAGAGTAATGGAATTTTACAAAACTGAATCATACTGTACAATCATGCCCAGAAACCAGCAAGGAGAGCCATCATAGCACCCTGAGTGACTGCCAAACATGCCGGAATATGATACCCACACATACATTCCATTCTTTTGCTGAAACCTATTTACTACTTAGAGTGTATGTAGGCATATTGCTCAAAACTGAATAACAAGTGGCAGCTATGCCGAGATTGCATCGGTATGTGCTTCCATATGGTCTAAGGTGCTTGCCAAACATGCTGAAACAGCACTCTACTACATACAATCCTTTGCCGAAACATATTTACTACTTAGAATGTATGTAGTAGGCATATTTCTCATAACTGAATAACAAGTGGCAGTTATGCTGAGATTGCATCGGTATGTGCTTCCATAGGATCTAACCTACTTGCCTAACATGCCGAAACATGACTCTACTACATACAATCCTTTGCCAAAATATATTTACTACTTAGAATGTATGTAGTAGGCATATTTCTTATAACTGAAGAACAAGTGGCAGCTATGCTGAGATTGCATCGGTATGTGCTTCCATAGGATCTAACCTGCTTGCCTAACATGCCGAAACATGACTTCAGTATATACAATCCTTTGCCAACTGACATTTACCACTTCAAAGACAGCAATACCTAGTCAATTTGCTGATTAGCAACATGCCGAGATTCAATTGTTGGCCGATCAGTCCACTGTAGAATGTCGGCATCCAAAGCCCATTGGCCAGTCGGCAAACGTGCCAAGTTTTTATTTTGGCCAATCAGTCAATTGCAGAATGCAGCAGCCAATTAGCTGATCGGTAACATGCCAAAATTCAATTGTTGGCCAATCAGTCAATCAGTCAATTGTGGAATGCAGCAATAACTAGCTAATTGGTCAATCAGCAACATGCAAAGATTCAATTATTGGCTGATCAGTCCACTGTAGAATGTCGGCATCCAGAGCCCATTGGCCAGTCAGCAAACATACCGAGTTTTCATTTTGGCTGATCAGTCAATTGTGGAATGCAGCAATACCTAGCCAATTGGCTGATCAGTAACATGCCGAAATTCAATTGTTGGCCAATCAGTCAACAGTGGAATGTAGGCATCCACAGGCCATTGGCCAGTTGGCAAGGATGCTGAGTTTTCATTTTGGCCGATCAGTCAATTGCAGAATGCAGCAATCACTAGCTAATTGGCCAATCGGCAACATGCTGAGATGGAATTGTTGGCCAATCGGTCCACTATGGAATGTCAGAATCCACAGTCAGTTGGCCAGTCGGTAACATGCTGAGTTCCATTTGCATCGGCCAATCTGTGGTTTGTGGCAATTTTTACTCCATTGGCTGACATTAGCTGGCCAGTTAGTTGCAGCCATTTGACACATTGGCTAGCCGGTCATTTGCCAAAAAATTGTACTGCATTATGTGCGAATAATGAGTCTGGTGCATCACTTATCTTGAAATGCTTCAGCGAGGGCAGAGTCTCGGAGCATGGTCAACAAATGGCCAACCCTGTAAAGCAAAGACGTCCAGCGAGTGGGGGCGCCAAGATGAAGACAGGGGAGGATATAAAGTCCTCGAGGTGCAGACAGAATGGGAGGAGCATCAGCATGATTCATCTGTCCTGCATCCTGTGGACGATTTGCCTGACTGGGCGTGATGCACAGCTGTGTCAGATACATCCAGCTGGGTTCAATATTTCAATCATAGACATTGATTGGTTGGTTTGACCAGGATGATGCGACGTTTGGAGGTGATGATCATAGTGACTCACTCTCGTCCTAGTCAATATTGAACTTCGTGCCTGTAGAAGTGACTGAGGTATCACTGAGGAAGCAAGGAACTGATTGAGGAAGTTCAATTTAGTTATAAGCGTAGCTTATACTTCTATCTAGTGTTTTAAGGTCCAGTCCTAAGACCAATGAAAAACTGATTTTTAACCGGACCGGTCCGATAAAGACTGGTCCTGATTGGTCCAGTCCATCCTGGTTTTGATTTACATCAGTTTTGGTCTTTTTTAAGAAAATCAAAAGACCGACCGAAAACCGGTCAGGACCAGTCGTTTGGGCGGACCGATGCTAGCCCCTATTAGGTAGTATATTGATTGATTTATCCTGATTTTACCACATTTTTACGATTTTATTTGAGATAGTTATGATAATTTCTCAAAGTACCTTCTCCAAAATGACATATGACTCGAAATCAGCCATATCTTGGCCGTATATGGGCAGAATTACATATTTCCTGGCGGATAATGTAGCCACGTGACCCGGCTATCATCGGTAGAGCCACTCCTAAGTGCTGATCTCATGCTATTCTATTCTCAGAAATAGGTTTTCTAAGTAGATATACTCAAGAATGACATGTAATCTTAAATCAATCATATCTCGACGACCCCTGAACCAATTTGGATGAAAAAAATATGGGCCGGAAGCCAGGACTCGGTAGTATTTCCCAGATCCCTGACAACTGGTTAATAACTGTAACCGGACCAGCAAAAGACCGACAAAGACCGAAAAATTGGTTTTTTGCGGTCTTGGTCCGGTTTTTCCATATTAGGAAATTCCAAGGACCAGTTATGGTCTCGGTCTTGCCCAAATAAGGCAAAAGACCGGACTGGACCGGACCTTAAAACACTAGCCATGACGGACCCTAAGGATATGGTGGATGAAGCAGGGGAGTTTTTGGATATGTCAGACAGGATGACGAGTGGTACTGGTAGTCCGGGGTGATCAGAGGGGTACTCACAAAGAGACTGCACACTCCAGAGTAAGACCTGTAAAAGAGGGTCAGACATCATGAGCATCTGCATGTCTCGATTGGGGGAGCCCGGAAGGATAGATTCAATCTTGTCTCTAAGATCTAGCCTGCCGGCACTACAATTTTGGAGGGATGGATTAACCCACGTGCATCACAGGTATCACATGCACCTGAAACCAATTACACTCGGTTTAAAGTGTGTGCTGACCCACTATGCACAGGGGATACTATTTCCGGTGGAACGGCAGTGTCCTCTTGAATGAGATCTAAGTCTATTCAAAGCGAACCAGATTGAGGGTCATACTAACCCCACACAGCGTCTTTAGTCTGAGTTGCTATCTCAGGATTGATCACACAATCAACAGCTATTAACTGAGCAAGCAATTCCCTTAACTCTGGGATCCGAGTGTGTGTGTGACAAGACGCGGCAGTGAACGGCGATGATAACAATGAAGCCCCGAAGTATATGGCAGCTTTGACCTAATGAAGTAACCGAAGTCTGGTCGGACTATTGGACTAGCACTCGGGGGCTGATGACCACACTTGGAAAGAGAGAAAGGTAGGGATGGAAGCGAAGGACTTTGGCAATAAGCTTAGGAGGTCAAAGCTGGGTCTACCAGCTATGACCGACTTGAGTATTTATACAAGTGGACTATTCTATATACAGGCAGACTACATGAGGCATTACATACATACATTCTAAATGACATCAGGTCTACATAATGATATAAGGGAGTGAGTAGTAATGGAATAATAGTGGGGATGTCATGGTAATGTAGTGACGTCGAAGGTGGGGGCTGAGGGTAGGTCACCTGACCTTAGTCCGAGTGTCGGTATGTCTGGACTTTGGTCCTGGCTGTTGGTGAGCTGGACTGGGGTTGGACTGTGCTCTGGACTGAGATCGGTTGGTTGGTAATGGTGATTTACAACAACTTTGGCAATTGACAAAGGTACAGCAACTGTAATATTCCAATTGGGTGATATCTGGCTATGAATGTCCAACCACTGGCTTCAAAATAAATGGATCTGAGTTTGAAATAACAGGGGTAGAGTGAACTACTTTGAGTATAATTACATAAGCACATCAGAAATAACAACCATTGGCCAATATTATATTGCTGGGATTTCATGACCATTTTGATCACATTTCATTCAGATTAGATCAGAATGATCAGATTCTTGGACCATTGTAATCAGAACAACAGGGGCTACAGACACCAAAAAGGAATACTGAGTTTTCTTTTTTGGAATAGATTTTTGCAAGTGCTATTGAATATAGCCCCTTGTTCCTAATTTCCATTGGCCAATATTGACCAATCAGAAAGCTCATATCGCTGGAATTCTGCAACCATTTTCATCATATCTCAACTACAACAGGGGCTACACCTTTTCTAGTGACACCCAAAAGGAAGAATGAGTTTCCTTTTTGGGAATATTTTTCACACATTTAGATGCAGCCTCTTTCTTGATAGGGGCATGTTCCTGTTTGTTTTGATAAATTACATAAGCAAGAAGTACACCTATTGCAGCCACTACTCCTATGACATTTCTATTTTGGGAATTTCACTCAATTAAATGTTTTCCCCTCATTCCCCTAGCCATATAAATTATTTGAGTGTATAGACATAGTGTATATGCTACAATAAACCATCCATCCCCATGACTTAAATGAGGTTTTACATGCTTGTAAGGTAGCACTCATGTAGTTTCATCACGTCTATGCGTGATAAATGTGACAATTGCTTGTTAATTCTAAATCTATTTATTGTAACCACAATCAAACAAACTGTTCATGCGCAAATCAAGAATGACTATGTATCTAATTTTTGGCACTGGCCAATGTTACAGAATGATTGGTCATGAATTGATATTCAAAATACAATGATTGTTGTGTGTCAAGTCCACAAATGAGCACTTTGACAGAGTTCAGAATGAGCTACAGCAGAGTGACACACCAAATGGCACGACTCAAATACTGTTCTGTGTCTCTTGAGGCAATGAGGAAGTAAGTACTTTACAAAACACAATACACCATAGCTAATCTTCTTTGGATTCCTAGATATGTGACACAATACATCATTTTATTGATGCCTATCAGCAAGGACTAAACAGACAACAGGCTGCATGAGCTGCAAAGAAATACCATGGACACTGGGTTCTTCCTCGGCATATTTTGCACAAGTTTAACATAGATTCAAGTCTCTTGATGTACATACAAGTTGTTTCTCTAAGATACTGTTCTTTTTTATGTTGGGACTGTACATAGCTTATCTTGATACTTTGGTACTCTAATCCCTAGGCCTTCAAAGCTCCATCTCGCACAGGTATGGGGTGAAACTCCGGTCTGCTGTGTCAGCAACAGCACAATCAGCATGGTTGTTGTCACACACCATCACACTGCTAAAAGGGTTGGATGGAACTGCGAAGTACCTCTCTTTGAGGTTGGGAGGAGGTTTCACTCCTTCCCCAAGGGGACCTTCACTCTATGCTACACCCCTCCATTGCTCTCCAGTTTTGTTGCCCACTACCTGCATGCCCACCCCCACACTTGGCATTGGACTGTCAAGGAGGGCCCCTGCAAGTGATCTGAGAGAGTTTAGACCATCCAAAATGAAAGTGCCAGATGCCAAAGCAAGTAGGAAGAGTATAGATGCACTGGTTGAGCTCTCTGTTGTCAATAAGGCTGGTGTACTAGAGAGTAAGGTATTTGACAATTCCATGGTAAAGCTGGTGGAGTATATCAAGGGTCATGGAGAGGTGAGTATCACAAAAGGAAAACCCCTCCCAAAAAGGACATGTGATGCCGCCAGAAATCAACTCTACGTAACAGAGTTGTTGATAGTGTGACATAAAGATAGCAGAGGCTTTTGCCTTCTTGAGAGCTTTCACTGTCTCTCTTTGTATGTGAGGACTAGCTGGATGGCGGTCTTGTAGCTCCAACTCTGTAACTTGACATCTAGGACATGTGCCATATTTTGAGCAAGTGACCAAGCATTGCTCTGGGTAGTCAGCAATGTAAGCTGCAAGGAAAACATATGAATAGGGACTCCAATGGTGTAGAAAAGAACAGACTGATGGATATGTGGCTCAGCATAGATGATACTAGGACCATCCATGTGGTCCAAGATGTGGACTGTACAGTCATCCACTACCTGTTCCTTGTATCGGCCATCCTGATGGAGTTTGCCATATAGAGGATTGTCCAGGGAGTTTGTGCTCATAGTTCCATTCAGCCTCTTCATCCAGAACCAGCATGCAGTCTTTGAAGACCTCATATTGGTCTATTGCACCAAAGATCCTCTCTTCTTCCTCATCCTTCAGGGAGGTGATGGGTACTGTCTTCATGAGGGAGTAGATCATAACATCATTAGTCCACTCCTCAGCAATCCAAGACTCCTTGAGAGCATAATGCTGAACTTTTTTTCCCTCCGGTAGTGGAGCTTCACAAAGGTACACAACTGTCCCCCTATCCCACAAGCCTAGAGAGCAAAAAATATATATGAACAATGGTTACGACTTTGTCATTGATGGTGATAGTGTCCTGATCACGATTGAACTGGAAGTCGAAGCCAGTCCAGACAGGTGAACCATAAGTGATAGTGAGCAGAATATTGAGGAAGGTATGGGGTGTTTCATCAATATTGACCATGTCAGAAAAGAAAGTGCATCCTTGAATTAACAGCACCATGGTCAAGTCAGAGTTGCAGAGACTCAATGCTACAAAGAACCGCCTACCCTTTTGAATACATAGGACACAGCTAGCCAAATCTAGTATTTGTTTATGTGCCTTCTTGAGCTGTTGTTGCATGTACTGCTTGGGATTGCCAGTTGTTTTGAGCTCGCAATAGGAGAGTATAGAGTCAAAGGTATTTGAACCAATCTTGGCGGCATCTTTGGTTACAAGAATCATCTTGGACCACCTTGGATTTGTAGGCTCTCTAACAATATCTTTGAGGTGATGCTGCGCCAGCATGATCCTGGGCAAGATCAGCAATCTGAGCATTGGCTGTATATCAGTTGAATTGTTTGTGTCAAAGGAATTACTATAACTCAACTTATTGAAAAAACATTGCTAGTTTGGATTCATTTGAACCAGAGAATACAGCGCTATCTCTCTGCCACTTCTGCTTGGCAACTTAATACACCCAGCCACATTAAGTTTCTCATGGATTTGTTGCAGAGCAACTGTGGGCTCCTCATCATCTCAGAGGTAGCAGGCAGGAAGAGAAGCATAGGGGAAACAGTCTTCGGGGGTAGGTTGAGGCCTAAGACTGGCCAACATCTTGGTGTCGTTGTATGTGTTCTTAATGTCCAGAGGAGGAAAAGCTGGCATGTTAGGATCTGGATCATAAAAAAAGTTTATCTGTTACAGAATAAATAAAATATAAAGAAATATGAGTCAAAGAGAAAAAACAATCATAGGTGCTGAAGTGACTTGCTGAGCAACGGAAACACAGGCGTAGATCTGAGGCAGCATTGGATACCATATTTCCCACACTGTTATTGGAGGCCTTGCTATCCCTTGGCATTTCTCAGATCTGTAAACAATTCTCTGAAGTGAAATGAACTCACTGACTAGAACAAAAGGGATGTTGGTTGATGGGTAAGTGGGTGGTGAAGTGGGCCTGTGACAGGCTAACTAGTAACCATCATGTTATAGGGTAATTTCCGGTGGCGCATCATGGATGCATCATATTGAACATCCCATGAGGAGGCATCATTATCCCTGATAAAAAAACTGAAATTAAATGCTTTCTCACTGCCGAGGCTATGTGAAACAACCGCAAGGACCAAATTTACTCATGCAGTAGTTGACACATTGGCATGGCATCAATATACACAAGCCTGAATGAAGACAGGCCATTGTCAATGTTGAAACCCAATAACGTGTCAAGCTGGTAATCCTATTATGGCTGACTTACCAAGGTTCACGCCTGACCCAAAATAAAATGAATGTTCCTGTTTCCAAATGAACAGCCATGTAGGTCAGTCAGGAATCAAGTGAGAATAAAATTACAGAAGTGGCTGACTGCCAAATGATATTTTCACTCAACTTGTGCCAAGTTTGCCATTTGAATGAGCTTGGCCTCCTTGCACCACTCTTAGTGTCACTATGATAAGTGGCAAGGCTTGAAGGCTTCCACTGGGTGATTGAATATGATCTGCCTATCCCTTGACTTGGTGACTCTGAGAAAGGAGGAGGAGGAGGCATGTAAGGGCAAGGTGGGTACATGGTTTAAATTGGGTTTCATTAGGTGTCATTAGGATAAGGCGGTGTGTGAAGGTTTGCACATACTTACTTAAGTAGACCACTATGCTAATGTGACTAGCCTTCCACTAGGTTAATAAGTAACATTAGTGGTGATGAGAGGGAAGGAATATTTGAAACCCACAATGTCACTGATCACTGATCACAGTCACCTGCCCTCCCTCCTATGCCCTAAAGTCATGTTGAGGACACTCCAAGAGTCACCTATGTTCATCATTTTGAGACATCACTCCTTGCAGATTCTTCAGGGGCACTGAACTGGGCCTCCTTCTACCTCCATTATCAGACTTCCTCTGAGGTGTTGGGTATATGGCATGGGATAATCATGTAACTTTTTTTGTCTTCTGCAGCCTGTAGGGGTACGGGCCTTAGTGCCCAGGGGTTACCTCTGCTCTAGTCTAGTTGCAACGATGCCATGCCATTGTCATCCTCATTGTGTTGCTGTGGTCTTGTCATCGCGGTTTGCTGTTGCCGTTGTAATGCCCCCTGTTGATGTTGTTGCAGGTGAGAAAGTGTGGGGTCATCATTGTGGGTGAGGGAGCATGTGTACAGTATGTCAGCAACTCATTGTGTGTGTCCGGCATTGCATGACTTGCACCGTCATCACTGTTATTGCAGTGGTTGTGGTCATAGCTGCATCATGCGTTGTCTGTTGGCGCCGTTGCTGTCTACGTTGTACCTAGAGCAAAAAAACAAACATGGACCAGTTGATACTTGCGGGTAAACCCTGCAAAGGTTTCCTACAAGTCTTCAACTGTGTACCCACATGTAAACCCATACCCTTGGGAGCGGGTATGGGTAAGTTGCGGATAAGGGTATGGGTAGCACCAGAAATATCCATGGATTACCCATGCTCTTGCTTAGTTGTCGGTAGATACAGTTGAAACTGAAAAGAAGCAGATGGAAGGAAATAATTGGGAGGAACAGCGAAAAAAGAGACGAACAGGCAGAAGCAATCTCCAAATGGAGACAAGCTGAGGGCTTACACACATCGAGAGAGACAATGTTTTCCATCACAGGCACTTGCTTCATGGAGTACGGAAAAGGACCAGCTGAAAAGCGGCGAGGTAGTTGGAAAAGACTGGTGGAAAGCTTGAGGAACCATTGCTAAGGCCAATGGGGATCGTGATGGCAATGAGAGTGGAAGTGGGAATGAGAGTGGCTAATGAGGCCTTGAGGAATGAGGTTCAGATGGATGATGATTGATGATTGATTCAACTGGCATGACCATGGATAAGAACATATAATATAATTACATAAGCTATTGACTGACTATCTAGGTGGTACGAACAAGTCGAGAACAACATTATTTAATGGATAATAGCTTCTGGTTATGTAGACCATCTTGTATCTACTTATTCTTCATTATTCTCTATAGTTCCCATGATTTTCATACCTCTTGCACTTGCCAGAAAAATATGTCCGAAACACAATGTTGTGCTATTCAATGGACTCGATGCCCCAAGGGGCCTTTAGTACATGTCAATCCACATCACCGCACTGTAGCTAAATCACATCTCTCTGTATCAACACAGCAGTGTGATGGAAGTCTGTGGCATCTAAAATGGCCAGTGGGAACAGAGGACCAGGTGACACAATTACTCTGGGGCATTTGCACAGATGGACTCGTTGCAGGGGCAGAAGCCCCAGCTTAGATAGACTGTTTCTATCAAGTATATACACTCTACAATGGGACAAAAATTGATTTTAAATTAAATTAAAAAAAGGACTGGATAGCAATTATGATACTCTCTTATGCCAATCTATGATTACCATCACTGGTGTCACACTCCTCTACACCAGTTATGCTTTGCTAGGATAGGGACACTGGATATCCTGTCCACCACCACCTGCATGCCACCACTACTGCTGCATCAATAACTTTGTTGAGATGTTTGCTCTATATGTCTACAAACAACTGTATGATGATCTGTGCAGTGCATTTAAGGATGTGTTCATCTGGGTGGAGGATGTAGTAAGTTCCTTGATCCAACTTTCTGGGATTGTTTGAGCTAAACCAGAGCCTAACAGCTATGTTCAAAGTTACCTGCTGAATATGAGGCCATGGTAAAAATTGTGGAATCTCTGCCAGGACAACCAGGAAGTATTATGTCCCCATTCATCTCTTTTGTTGTCAACGTCAACATCCAGACACAAGGTCATTGAGATGTCGGTGATCAGTCTCTCGCTATGTTCAAAGTTACCTGCTGAATATGAGGCCATAGTAAAAATTGTGGAATCTCTGCCAGGACAACCAGGAAGTATTATGTCCCCGTTCATCTCTTTTGTTGTCAACGTCAACATCCAGACACAAGGTCATTGAGATATCGGTGATCAGTCTCTCTGTCTCGTTCTTACCCTTGGACAGTTTCAGGGAGGTGCTCTGGCTCTTAGGGAGCCAGGACTAGTTCTAGAGTTAGAAAATGGTGACTTTGCCACATTCCAGTCAGATAAGGTCACACACTACAACCTGGACTATGCAGGCATATGGAAGCTTGTGGTGTTGGATAACCAATGAATCGGGACTGTAGGGGCACACTGGAGTCCACTGTGAGTAACCAAAGAATGATATTGAGTGAGTATTATACACCCAAAGATTTGGAAATGAGAACTTCGATAGTGAATGAGCTACTGACCTGGAGTCCATTGTGAGTAACCAAGGGAAACAAAACAGAGGACTCTGAAGCTTATGTCTAGTGGCTTTAAATACTGGCAAACAACTGGCAGCCACACAATCAGCCACAACTATGGACAAAGTAGTTACAACTCAAAGCAAAAAAAAATAGAGGTGTATAGAGCACAGAGTGCTACAAATTCAACAATGAAGTAAAAGGAAGAAAATGATAAGCAAAGAATGCTTGTGGGGTGGGATAACAATTGAATAGCGACTCTAGGATCACACTAGAGTCCACTGTGAGTAACCAAGAATGATATTGAACGAACAAAAATGAGCTACTGACCTGGAGTCCACTGTGAGTAACCAAGGGAAATAGAACAGAGGACTCCGAGGCTTATGTCGAGTGGCTGTAGATACTGGCAACTAGCAGCCACAATCAGCCACAACTGTGGGAATAATCATCACAACTCGAAGAAAAGAAGGTAGAGGTGTGTAGAGCAACCACAAGGGTCTAGAACCTCGAGAAGAAAAGGTTGATAGGGTCATCGACCATGGGAAATCCAATGGTGATGGTTAGAAGTAGCGCAGAGCACTACAAAGTCTACAATGAAATAAAAAGCATGAAAAGAGTGTGAAATCACCAACAGTAACAGAAAACAGTGTGTTTTGAAATTGAAAACACTTTGTAAACAGATATGGTACTCCATCACTGTCATCCACATCGTCCGTCACGTCATCGATGCAGAACTCCCAGCTGCATTCACATTTTCGAGGCTTTGTTGAATCACAAGGCATGGTAGCAAGCAATGAAATTGACAACAGATGAGAACTTGGCACATTGCGGTCTAGCCTCAACATTTCTTTGTTTCAGATCTCCATGACATACTGTATATTAAAAGGCACCATGGACTATATCATCACCTATTCCCCTGATCCTTCGACGCTTCAGCTCTTCTCCACTTATTCAGATGCGAATTCATCCGGTCACCCGATCTAAGGCCCACCACAAGGCTTGTCTCCACCATGCACAATTCACTGCCTTCAATGGATCTGATTGGCATCCTGCATGCACATTCTGAATGAGACCTATACGGACCCGTCACTCATAAATTGTGTTTTGCAGCAAGATCAAACAAGTCATTTTTGAAACACTTTCCAAGTTTGACGGTCATTGGGACTTTATAGGGTGCAAAAGTGTTTGAGGTAGACAGCGACCGTGAGTGCAGTGTCAAACATGGTGCATATGCAACATACGCAGTGTAGAACGTGGTGGGAATGTTTGCCCACTTGTAACAGTTTTACCGTGCCATACATTTGGACCCTCTTGCCATGAAGTTGCAAGTTCTGGTGGTTTTTGACCACCCACACACAAGGGCTACTGAAGATAGTCCAAAGCCTGGGTGCCAGCCTTGGGATTGAGGTGGAAGAACAAATTGAATCATGTCTATCATGTTGCTACATATGTAGTCACCCTGAAAAGAATGCCCATCCCCCATTCAGTACTCTGGGTTTCATAAAGCTCTGCTTTGGATCCCTCCTGCTTGCAAGTTTGGCCTTCAAGCTGGATGCAACAAGTGGAGAGATAGTGAAGGCAACCTAGATCCAACAAGGACTATGGCACCTCAATAATCACAAAGACACTGAGAGGGGAATGTGTAGGATGGAGGGAATCCAACCAGAACAAGATTGGCTTGTTCAGTTGCTGCATTCAAGTATTTATACTACTGACATGTGCGCACAGACCAGCTTAGGGCCGGTCTGGATAAGCTATGCTAACTAATATAGTAAGTGGTCCAACAAGTGCTACCAGGATAAGTCATGTGACCTGGGGCTGTGCAAGTCACGTGACTTGAAATGAGAAACGAAAGGTGAAGTGTATAAGTGGTCACATGATGCTGACTAAGCAGGTCACGTCACTTTGAAAAGTGGAAAATGAAGAGGTTTGTAACATTACCCCCCTGCTAGGCTTGAGATTCCAGATCAAGCGGAGGTAGAACCGGAAGTGAAATTAATGATAGGAGTAGAAAAAAGACTATCAAATAGGGCACGATTCATTTTCAGACGTCTAGGGGCTGAAGGTTTACGGCAGTGGAAGTCATTTATTGCTGACTGGGCTTTCTTTAAACCGGAAGTAGGTTCCCAAGTTCTGTCACTTTCATCATAACCTTTCCAATGTACCAGGTATTGGAAGCCGCGACCAATAGGGCGAGAATCAACAATGTAATCGACTTCAAATTCTTCGGTGCCTTCATTGTTGACAAGCACCGGTCTGGGGCGGACAACCGGTTGACCCGGTAAGGGTTCTATGTAGGGTTTGACTTGAGAGACGTTGACGATGTGGCACGCTTTCACGGATTTGGGGAAAAGTAATCCGACGCTATTGGTATGAACTTCAATGATTTGGTAAGGCCCGATCCAGCATTCCATTAATTTACGTGATGGGTGCTCGTCAAGAGCAAGATGCTCAGTGCTAAGCCAGACGAGATCTCCGACTTTGTAGTCTGGGGCATTGGAACGATGTTTGTCTGCTTGTAGTTTCATTCGTTCGCATGTTTGCTGAAGCGCGTCTTCAGCCTTCTCAAGATTGGCTTTCATGTCATCAGCAAACTCCTTAGCGGCCAGAGCTTTTACGGATGTCGGTTCGAAACCGAGACGCGGGGCGAATGTCTTGGTCAACTGGAAAGGGGTGAAACCAGTTGCAGACGAGTGGGTATTGTTGAAATTGAACTGAGCGATGGCAAGCCATTCGACCCATTTATTTTGTTTTTCTGCAGAGAAGAGACGGAGATATTGATTGAGTTTGTGATTAACGTGCTCCGTTTGTCCATCGGTTTGGGGATGATATGCTGTGGACATCTTCTTTTCTATTTTTAGGAGTTTGAGCAGATCCACCATCATTTGACTCGCAAATTGGGGTCCACGATCGGAGACGAGTGAATCGGGAAGTCCATGATGCTTCCATACAGGACGTAATGGTTTTCGTGGTGGGTATGAAGGCAACTTCTTTCGAGAAGCGATCTACCACTACTAACATGCTGTCAAAACCGTGGGATGTGGGAAAGCCAGTAATGAAGTCAGCTGATATGTTCTTCCAGGGTCCTTCAGGAACTTCTAGAGGTTGTAATTTTCCGGCTGGCGGAAGGTTGGTGGGTTTCATACGTGCACAGCGCTCACAGGCTTTACAATATTCCTGTATGTCCTTCTTAGCCCCTGGCCAGGAGTAGTATCTTGTGAGGAAATCTTGTGTCTTTTTGGCACCTTTATGTCCGAAGATCAGGTGATCGTGGAATTGTGTCATCACGTCACGGCAGAGTTCTTTTGGAACCCAAAGTTTGTCACTATAATAATATAATCCTTCATGGAGGATCGACCCATCTGGAGATGTGCAACCAGCATGCACGGTTTTTATTTTATTGAAGAGGGTGATCTCTTCTAGAGATCGTATGCGAGATTCCGGTATGAATGTCATTTGTTTGTTATCATTCTCAATGCCAATCATGTGATCTTTTCTCCTGGAGAGGGCATCAGCTGTTCCCATTGAGGTACCAGGTTTATTCACGAGAGTGTAATCGAATCGGGATAGGTATTGAGCCCATCTGGCTTGTCTCCGATTTAGATCTTCGCTCTTCATGAAATATTGGAGGTTTTTATGATCCGTCCAAATCTCAAAGTTATGCCTAGCACCTTCTAGATAGTGTCTCCATTGCTCGAGCGCTAAAATGATCGCGAGCATTTCTTTATCGGCAATGGGATAATTGCGCTGTTCGGGAGTCATGGAGTGTGACATAAAGGCAACGGGGTGCCATTTGTCATCTTTTAGGGAAGAGAGTACTGCTCCTGTAGCGAAGTCTGAGGCATCGCACTTGATGCGATAAGGGGTCGTGTCGTCTGGATAGGCTAGTACAGGTGCGGTGGTAAATCTAGTTTTGAGCGTATCAAACACTTTTTGTTGAGCCATTTCCCATTTCCAAGGTTGATCTTTCTTAGTTAAGTCGTGTATAGGTCTCGCTTCCAAACTGTAGTTGGTAATGAAGTGGCAATAGAAGTTGGCTAAACCCAAGAAGCTTCTCATGGCTTTCACATTAGGGGTATGCGTTGGGCCTTGGCCCATTCAGTATCTATAAAAACTCTGTTTGCTCCACTGTCCAGGAGTGCTGCCACTTCGATGTTTTTGTTTTTTGTAATTATATCTATTTTGAAGACTAGTTCCCTAAGTAGGCGCATAGTGCGGACTTTTCGCTCAGTCGGGATCTGAGGAGGGGAACTATTTTTATTTTCTTTATAAGCCAAATTAAGCCTCCCTTCCTGGGGAGCACGCTCTTTCGAGGTTGTGGCTTTGGTTGTGTCATCTGGTAGGATACTACTTTGAGATGACAAAGAATCAAGAGAAACATCACTATCTAATACATTGAAACGATTGAAAGAAGAAAAAGAAGGAGAAACGGAGGTTGTACTAGCACTATCTAGGCGTCGAGTACAGTAGTCCGTAAGTAAGCTATTTTTTTGTTTTATAGGAGAGGGAGATCTCGTACCCAATACGGTCTCCCTTACTCTTTTCCCTGAGTCACATCGAGATCACGAAAGTAGGCCTGTGCCGCTTCTAAGTCCATTCCTTGTATCGCCTTTTCCCAGTTGGGCGATTGTGCGGCTCGTTGGTTTGTTTCGGCAGTTCCTTCTGCCACTCGCATGTTTTTGGGTTTGTATTTTGGACATTCCTTTCTATGTCCTTCTCTAGAGAACCCACAATCTTTGCATCTTGTTGACGGTTTTTTGCATTCTTTGGCACGATGCCCGTCTCCTCCACAGTTGTAGCATCCTAGAGATGTCTTTCGAACGTTGGTAGTAGTTACGGTGGCGTCAATGTCCATGGTGTTCGCAACGCGAAAAGGTGGTGGAGGAGCGGGTTTCGAAGGCTTTGATGGCGTTGGCATATTTTTGCATTGTGGCGATGAATTTGGTAATGGCCGTGGGACGTTCTCCTTGCAGGAACATGTGTTTGATGATCTCCTGTCGGCTATTCCTTTCAAGGAGAGCAATCTCCATCATCAGATCACATTTTGCTTGATCGTAGAGAGCAAGCCAACTTGTCAAAAAGACTTGAGTTTGTTCCTTGGAACCTTGTTTCTTATCTATCAATTGTCGAAGGGCGATGTCCCTTTCATTGCCAATTCGGAACTGTCTGTCCATTAGGATCTCAAGCTCATCTGGATCTGGCCACAGGTGTTCGGCAAGGCCTCGTCATTTCTTCAGCTCGTTCCTTGCCCAAGTGCCAGCACCATTTTTGTCCTTTTCTCCGATATCTCCTACTCTTGAGAGAATGGCCAGACATCCCTTTTTGTTAGACGTGAAGGTGTCAGGGTTGACTTCGATCCACGCCATTATCTTGGTCCACCATTCGTCGTAGTGACTATAGGTTCCATCGAATTTTCCTAGATCAGGAACAATCTCTGCGTGCTTTTTCGAGTTCCCTGAGGAGCCAGAGGTGTTGAGTAGGCGAAGAGCTGCTGTGGCATTGAGGGTTTCTGGTGACAGAGTGGACTGGGGTCCGGGGTCTTCGACCTCTTGGTCTAGTCGGTTGTGGGCCTTTTGGGCGCTGTCCCGGGCATCCCGTAACTCGCCTTTCAGGTTGTCGATTGTTTTGTAAAGCAATGTGAGCCGAGCATCGAGGTCCTGTGGGACGTTCACGCTCGTCAAGGATTGGGGCGGTGGGTCTTCGGATGTCGGTCTCCGACCCGATCCGCGCATGGGGTTGAAGGCCCTGTGGGGGTCCATGAGGTCGTCGGACATAGCGGTCATATTCTACTTGGTATTCCGCATGACTTTCGTAAAGATCGAAGGAGTTGTGGTCAGGGTCTCAGATTGCTAGTTTTCCTTCGAGGGAGTTTAAGAAGTCGTTTTTAATTTTGAAGGGCCAATCTCTGACTAGATCTAATTCAAATCCCAATCCTATCTGGTCGTCATTTGGATCTTCCTCTTTTATGGGTAATTGAGGAACAGGAAAGTTTTTTGCACTGCGAGAGACACATTTCCAAAGTATTCCGGAATGATGGGCGATTAGTTATCAACTGGCCAGTTGACAATGGCTTGTTCTTGAAAGTTGATTACTGAGTTTTCCTCGGCTATCTCGTGGAGAACCGCGATTTCTGCCTGAGAGAGCTGGGGGGTCCAGGTGTTGGTGGTGTAGAATTGTTTGGGCTCTTCTTCCCAATCTCCGTTATCGGTTTTCAAGGTTTTGACTTCCCACGGGTCAGGTTCGGTGGGGCGGTGGTAGTCGGGGGAGAGGAAACTGAGTTTGAACTCTGTTCCGGCAAGGGTTAATTCGAGGTGGTATCCTTCTTCCTGATTGGACAGATGGTAGAAGAGATAGGCGAGGATGGTAAAGCAATATAGAAACGTAAATGTTCCGATGATGATTATGAGATTGATGCTTATATATCGAGGAGAGTCACGTCACTTGGATCTGAAAGAAAAAACTTCTTCGGCAAGGGTCGTGTCACGAGCATAACTTTCTGGTGGAGGAACTGGGGAGTGCATGCAGGCGATATCTGTTGCCCGTCAAGCAGATGGGTAGGTAATACCCGCGGATCGTTTAGGTTATATCACGTGCAACCTCGATAACAATTATGCTCGTTCGAAAGCGTGTGCTGACCCACTATGCACAGGGTAAGGATTGATACTATTAGAAGCGACTAGCCGTGTCCTCTCGAATGAGGTCAAAGCGCTAGCAAAGCGAACTTCTTTGTGGGATGTACAGTCCCGCTATACAATTTGTAGATCAAGGGTTCTCTTTATCCTCTGATGTGAGGGGTCTCCCTTATGTCTGGGATCTGACAATGACGAAGCGGTTTAGACGAAAAGTTTTTGTCACGTGTACCGGTGACGGGTGAGGTGGGATAGTAAAAGTAGTCTTGTTCTTATGAAGGCAACCCTAGTAGATCCAACAAGGACTATGGCACCTCAATAATCACAAAGACACTGGGAGGGGAATGTGTAGGATGGAGGGAATCCAACCAGAACAAGACTGGCTTGTTCAGTTGCTGCATTCAAGTATTTATACTACTGACATGTGCGCACAGACCAGCTTAGGGCCGGTCTGGATAAGCTATGCTAACTAATATAGTAAGTGGTCCAACAGGTGCTACCAGGATAAGTCATGTGACCTGGGGCTGTGCAAGTCACGTGACTTGGAAAAGTGAAAAATGAGAAACGAAAGGTGAAGTGTATAAGTGGTCATGTGATGCTGACTAAGCAGGTCACGTGATTTTGAAAAGTGAAAAATGAAGAGGTTTGTAACAGATAGCCATGTATATCCATGATAACTGGCGGCGACCTTCTGATGGTATTGACAAAGAGGCTGATAGATCCTCGGGAGGATACAAGTCTTTGAGGACACAAAAATCCTATCACAGCCAATAACTCCTAGAATACTAGACAGAGACACATGATGTGCACATTCCGGTATATGTCCTGAATGCGCGATGTTGACATCTTCCATATCATAATGGATGTATATTCATCTTCTTATGGTCTCTATCAAGACTCATCCCTTTATCTTTAACATGCTATATATGCGCATTTCCTCAATGTCTCCCATATCACCTTGAACATATATCCAGTTTCGAGAATGATCAATTGATCAAGACATCACTTGACCATCCAAGAGTGAAACAAATGCATGCAAAACCAGACCAGCACAAACAAGAGAAAGTGGAATGGCTGGAAGAGACCATGAACAAATACAGGCAAGAGCAAAATGAAAGCAGGCACTGGCGAGACTTCAGCATCACGTGTAGAGCTACAGGAGGGAGAGAGTCAACCCCATGCTGCTGGTGTCCCTTCTTTGGCACTGTGCTATATTGCTCCCAGGATTCTTTGCGTTGACTGCCTCTCTCACTCTTGAAAGCTCAATGGCAATCCTTCTCTTTTCATTTTCCCCTTCAGTCAGTGAGAGGTGTTCCCAACCACTTGTGCTTGACAGTGTAATCAGCAAAGCAAGGCATATCATTGAGTGTTCACGAACGGCACCTCACAGCTAGTTAAAGTTGACCATGGTCTGTGATCCATGGAAATCAAGTCTGACTCGGACAAGAGGTATCACATGATCGAGATAGCAAGTCTTGATGTGGAGCGCAGTAGCCTCTTGGTGACGCCTTGACTTTGGATGCAAAGACAATGGACATAGGGAGAGATCTTGCTCGCTTCCTGAGAATCCTTTGGGATAAGGTCATCTCACTCATTGCTCATTTTCTTCAGACATGGAGAGTTGTCACACTGGATCGAAAACACATTTTGAGAATAGCGTCTGCTGATTGTGGCTGATTATGGCTGCCAGTTTTTTGCCAGTATTTACAGCCACTAGACATAAGCCTCGAAGTCCTCTGTTCTGTTTCCCTTGGTTACTCACATTGGACTCCAGGTCAGTAGCTCATTGTATTCACTCAATATCATTCATTGGTTACTCAGAGTGGACTTTAGTAATCTGCCTTAGGGATCCTGCCTACATTGCATGCATTGCAGGCATGGATATCCATGAAGGTTGGAGATTGTTACTATAAGTACCCTGCTGTGATGAGGTGATCGGAATACATGCAACATACTTTTCCGGGTGATCAGCAGAATAGGTGAAGATTTGAGGGAATAGTTGTAAGACTTTCAATACCATCCCCACACATGAATCCCCACCTGTGTCTCCACCCATCCCCATCATGTTTGACTGGTGACAATCAGTCAATGCTGGGATATATACTACTGTTTCCTACCGCCACAACGACCCACCAGTCCAGTCCTATGTCTGCTCAGTATTCAAACTCTCTCCCAACCCAAGGGTGCAATGGCATCCTGTACTCCGGTCAGATGCACTTGAGGTAGACTCTGTCTGAGAATGAAGATGATGGGAATGGTGATATGGATGTGGATGTCGCTGAGATGTATGAGATGTATTGTTTTGATTAGGTGATGTAGACCTGGAAAGGGATGAATAGAATCCTGGATATGCTGAATATCATCGACAAGTTCCGTTTTGACTGCTCAACCAATTTTGAGAGAATGAACCTGTGCCTTGCTTATGTTTACCTTGTATGACATATATGCTCTCCCTTTTACCACAGTGAATCCTGCCCCTAATATGCAGTTGTTGCATATTAGTAAGAGTGGGCACCGCCTGATTGAGGGTCCTAGTCTGGTGACCAGCCTAAGGAAATGAGGGTCACATGCGTAATGTGTGACAAGGGTGTGGGGTGTGCCACAGTCAGCAGAGATTGTGGAATTGTTCACTACTTGTCATGTATCATCCCAAGGCAGCCCTAAGTAGTGATAAGCCAAGAAAGCTAGTTTTGGGCAACTCATAGAAGTGAGAAACCATGTGACCTATACCAAGGCCCCAATGGTATCTCATGAGCATATCACGATCAACAAATCTGAATATCATTAAGACTTAGTTACTCACAGTGGACTCTAGTGTGATCCTAGAGTCGCTATTTAGTGGTTATCCCACTCCACAAGCTTTCTTTGCTTATCAAAGACTACACATTTTAGTACACTTTGTACTACACTTGTCACTACACTCTTTCTGTACACACTTTGGTACAACTTTTCACTACACTTTTTTTGGTAGTCCACTACACTTTTCACTACACTTTTTTGGTATACTTTACTTAGGGCTACTGCCACAGCTATGACAGCAATGATCAAAATGACCATGATGACAATGTGAAATAATCCACTTGTTGCAAAATCAAAGATGGGCGACCTGACAGCAGTGCAACACCCAGTGTTGCTGTATCCAAGTTGTGATGGAAAATCACATCAAAACTTCACAGAACATAAATCCAAAGTAATTGCAGCAACATTGCATGGGCAGGTGGAGGAGAGGCCAACATGATGGCAGGTGAAGGAAAGTGGAGCTTGAGCACTCCTGTGACACTCTACCTTATGAATGGGCTGGTTGTGTGGGCATCTTCCTTCCAAGATCGAGAGTGAAGGACAACTCTGTGTTGCTTGCCATGATGAGCATTTTGTACATAAGCTAGAGCTACTTGGAATACACTCTGAGTCTCCTGCCATCCTTTGAGTCCCTTGACCCTTCATCCCTCAGCACCTCAGCCCTCTTCAGGTGTGATCCCTCCTAGTACCTGGATACTGTGCTCGTCTCTGGTTCCAGGACAGTATGATTGAGCACAAGGGAGATCTACAAGATTCATAGACTCATCCTTGGAATCAGTGACCAAAGCCTCATCAATGGCAATCTCTTCCTCCACTTCATTGGTTGCATTCTTGGAGCTGTGGAGGCAAAGGTGAAAAACAGAGGCACAAAAGAGCTAACTGGCAGCTCGAAGCCAGCTAATGAGTGGTTTTTATAGTACATATCCTTGACTCCCAAAACACTGGATCAAATTGTTCATACTCCTGAGCCCCAAGTCCTCCTGAGCCCCAACTGTCAACTGAATAGAGTAGCCACAGTAGTGAAGATACATTGCCATTTGGCGTTAATGTAATCTGGACGGGAAACCACCAGTGAGTAGTAGCAAGGCAAGAAGTGACTTGTAACTTACCAACACATAGAACCATGGATGCACCAAGTAGTGGTAAGGCACTCATGAGCTGATGGGTGGCTTATGGCACACGTACTTTCAGGTTCCCGAGTCCTCCCAAGCCTCCATCAGCAAACCAGCCTTTTTCAGGTGTGACCATGCCAGCTACAGATTACCACAGGTGTGACAAATGGTGATATGTCACATGGCATCTTTTACTAGCTGAGATCATGCTAACCATGCCAGCTCAATACAGAGCTAGACATCCAAAGATCCTAAAGTAGGAAACATTGGGTTTCTTCCCATGGAATAGTTTCTCAGGAGTCTTCCAATTATGTTGTATTACAGGCTGACAATTAGTATATACAGCAGTCTCAGCTGTGTCTTGCCAGACGTTACAATTGGTTTGTTGCAGTTTTGGTCAGGTTTTTTGATATCTGGGTTTAAATAATCTGGTTGTAGTCTGGTCTTTCCAAATAAGTCAAAAAACCGGACAGGAACCAGACTTGTCAACACCACTGACAACTCTATTCTGGTCATCACCAACATGGTGGCATTCTTATCCAGATACCTTCCAAATCATTGCAGCCTCTGAAATTTTCATGATTGAGATTATCTAGTGAAATGAAAAGAGAGCAGACCATTGTTGCACCAAGTCGGAATGAGCAAGGAAGTGGTGAATGAGGGCCAGAGTGAGATCACCCACGTCACTTGAAAGAGGACAATATGTATCCGAAGAATTTATGAGTGCAGTTCATTGTTGATGGAAATCTTGGATATTCATCAACCATATGTGTGAAAACAAAATTACTATTATTATAGTCACTCACATTATGGCACCACCTGGATTCAAAGCCTGTCTGTTAGGACCTGCTTGAAACATATGTATTTTTGGGCGACAATTGGTCAAATAAATTCTAATCCTCCTTCCAGGTCTCTATCACTCTAATAGGAATTAAAATCTCATACATGTCGGAGACATCTGTATCGTCATCTGATGTTTCACCATTCCTATCATCATTATCATCTGACATATAGTTTACATGCTAGCCAGTGATCAAGGGTAGGCAATGGCACATGTATATCTTTGGGTGTACCTGTACTGAAGTGTTCAGGTTGTCATTGGTGATCATAAAAGGTTACCCGCAATGACATCTGTTGCAGATACACTCTGGGGTCTCACATTGGATATGACAGTATCACATGGTACATAGTATCAACTCCTATTTTACCATACTAATTGCATCCCACCCATTGACAAGCTCTGGCTCCCCTCCAGCCACATCAGAGAGCCTAGAGACCTTCTCGACATCCTCAGATTTGACTAAGCTTATTGTGCTCCAATGCCCAAGGCAAAGGAGTGCATACGTCAATTGTGTTGATAAGTGAGAGCGGACATGCGAAAGGACAAGGTGGCTATGGCCGATTTCAAAAGCTGCTCAATGTCCACAAACATAGTTAGAACACTTAATTAGCCATGGAAAAGAAAGAAAAGATGTACCAGGCATTGTCAAAAAGTCCAGTGCCATTCAAGATAAATGTGGATAGTGCACTGTTCATACCACCAATCAATTGGATCTGTGATGTTCTTGATGTCAGTGCCAAGGTAATGTTCGACTTCTGAGTATTCATATTTGAGCTTCAGTCCTAACACAGCCATGCTATCAAAGATATTGGTAAACTATGATGTGAGATTAGTTGTGCAACTTGAACCTTCGACTGCTTATTGTCATTGTCTCTGTCATGCTCTTCTGCTGCCAAATCTTCCATCTGCGCAGGGGCATATTGTGTCTCGTAAGTGTCTTGAAGCAATCTTTCAGCATTATCCACCTAGTTATCCTCCCATTCTGCATTGCGAAAATAAGCTAATTTGTGTCGTGGATGGAGAACTACAAAGGTCATCAGGTTAATATAAGTATAGCAGTTCCTATGTTCACTCAATCATTGCAATCTGGTATACTGCAGAGGCGTCCGTGAGTTCATAGTAGCAATTAAGCGTGCACTTTGCAATACTGATTGCCTCTCAAATAGCCAGCATGTACTTCCTGTTGCAGGCCTGCGTCACAAAGACTTGGTCAATGTGATCCATTGCAGGAATCATAGCGGTGAGGTTGGAAGTCCCCTGTAAGAAGAACAGTGTAGCTCTTTGAGGAGCTGTCACCGCGTGTGAGTGTGTAACCATTTGATTAGTCATCATTTTTTACTCTAGCTTTTTCATGATATTGGATCTCTCTGCAGGACCATTCTGTTGTGGTAGATGATGAGAAACATAATATTGTTGAGAAATGCTTTGGATGTGAAGAACAATAAAGAGAGTATACCATTTCCAAAAGACCATTTCATGTCATAATGCCAAAACTCCTTGTGTATGTGGTGGAGTAGTGTGGGGGTTAAGATATCACGAATATGCACCAATCCAATAGGCATTATGAATGTAATGTGGCATTAAACATATTGTCTGAGCGACTTTGGGGCATGCAAAATTTGCCGCACCCAAGATTGGCGGCTCTCCTGGATAGCACAACAGTTGGGCATGGTGAGCCAACGAGCCATTGACACTCAGAAATAAGTGACTCAGGTATTGCTATCACTGGCGATAATGGTGGGGCCTGTATCTCTTATTGGATGACTGATATGTGCAGATCCATGAGCAGTTTGGCATTTCTCTCAGCCACAAGATAACTATTTACTCACATGAACTTTTTCATGTACAGTAGAAATATATATATATTGGAGATGAGTTTCTCCAAGCTTATGAACAATGTGTGGTGCTTATTGTAAATGTGGGGATGGTATCCAGAGTTGTTTATGTCACAATAGTGCTGACATTACCACACCCCAAGATTTTTTGTTCCTGAAAAGTCTTATTAAATATCAGTTAAATAAGGAGTTGGAAAGACTGTCTATTAGAGGGTCAAAGACTGTCATTGTAGACTACAAGTTAAACACAGAATGGCTGTCAGATGATTGCAATAATATTTTAAGCGTCCAACACTCATACATTTGGGCTTTACAGTGAATTCAATGGATAGGTTGAACTTCCTCTATGTTGCAGTATGCAGGAGAGAACACAATGATCTTGGAGTGCATTTGGCCTACAATCTTTGACAGTGTTTACCCTGATGTCAAATATTGTCATTGCATTGGGCTTGGTCTTTGTAATTGTAATTGTATTTTATGATCTAATTCCATGCTGTTTCCAACAGGCCCAGATCTAGACTCAAGTCAAGTGGCACGTGGAGCCCACACTGTAAAATTGATGCATCAATTGTATTCTAACTCAAACGTGATGTGTTATGCAAAGAGCTACATGTAATCCTAGTGACTGCAAGTTAATGCATCACTTCTGAATCTGATTCAGCAATATTTTCATTGATAGAAACATAGCCTAATATAGTGAATGTTAAGCACTTGAGCGTGCATTCCCACACATCCACAACATCCAAAATTTTGGGCAACTGATACAGCTCAAATTCCCTCTTCACTTTTTCATCAACCACACATTCACCTGATGTCTATATCAGTTATAGTTATTTGCTACAGTATCATATATATATGTAAAGCTTTATGACTGCTTGAATTATTGTATTAGAGTGTTAGTGCCTCCAATGGTATTCTTTATTTAACTTTGGGACACTTTCATGGTCATTTGACACTGGGCACATGACTCAGAGGGATTACTAATGTAAAGTCTCAAAGTCTCAATCCAGTTTCCTATGAATTTTCATTTTTATTTTGAATTCCCAGCACTCATATCCTCATGTCAGCCTTTCACAAATATAGTATCATAATATATTATATGTATTCTAAACACCCAGATAGTTACCTTGGTGAATGGTTCCCTTGCTTCAGTGTATATAGGGGTATATGTCATATCTGCTCTGGTATTCTAGGGAAAGCTCCCTCCAGTTTGAGCTACTGGTATGATGCTTTGGTGATTTTGCACTCTTTCCATCCTTTTTACTTCATTGTAGACTTTGTAGCACTCCATGTTACTTCTAACCATCACCATTGGATTCCCCATGGTCGATAACCCTATCAACCTTTTCTTCTCAAGGTTCTAGACCCTTGTGGTCGCTCTACACACCTCTATCTTCTTTTCTTCAAGTTGTGATTACTTTTCCGATACTTGTGGCTGATTGTGGCTGCCAGTTGTTTGCCAGTATTTACAGCCACTCGACATAAGCCTCGGAGTCCTCTGATCAGTAGCTCATTGTGCTTCACTCAATATCATTCTCTCAACTTTGAGGGTTACTCACAGTGGACTCTAGTGTGATCCTACAGTCGCTATTTAGTGGTTATTCCACTCCACAAGCTTTCTTTGCTTATCATGATGTAGATATATTATAATAGATACTCAGCCATCAATTTATATCTCATAGTTATGACGTCCCAAACTCCAAACAAATAGTGGCGCAATTTAGTAATAGTGGGCACAATTTAGCAATTATTTGATGCATGCGCAAGAATTTTTGGGACATCGTGTGCACGATATAGTGGTTAGGCGGGCACAATATACATAACTACCCTCTAAGTACTAACTAAGAGCACCCACCTGTATAGTGCAAAAAGGTGAGGCTCACTGGGGCTCTGTGCAGGAACAACTACACAACACGATTGTGTATGCTGTGTGATCATTACTACCACATGCTGATGAGGGTGGTGCAAGGGAAGTGGCAGTGGCAAGACAGTGCGAGCAGGACAAGGGTAGACAGATGCAAGAGCGAGGGGATCAGAGGTGGATGGTGAGCGGCAGCGACAACGAGGGCAGTGGGCTACTGAGGAGCAAGTGCACAACTTGCATGATTGTGCACATTATGTAGTTGCTGGGGCAAGAGGACAGGGGATAATGGGGATGTGGAGGAAGCTTCCAGTGGGGACGAGGATGCTGGTGGCGTCATCTTCATTGTCTAGACAAATTAGACACTTGCTAACAAAGCAAGAGGCAAGGAGTTTGTATTGCTTGCTTGGTGTCTTGTAGTTGTATCCTTAGAGCTCAAAATATAGCATCTGGGTTGATCGCCTGGTCACTGGACAAATGCTACACTTTCCGGCTCTTGTCTGTTTGCAAGGTCTCCCAAAGGTGGAGTAGGCCAAGCTGGATCTGTGCTCAAGCTGGGTAGCACATGACAGGTCTAGTTTGGACTGGGTGGTGATAAAAGGCCATGCTCGAGAATCCAAAGAGGAAAACAGCTAACAATGAGGTGTAGGTACCGCCAATGTGAAAGGAAGTTCAAATGATGTTGCAGCACGCAAGGAATTTGCAACGAGTAAGACAATGCCCTGCAGCAAGAGAAAGGAAAACAGAGGGAAGTTGAATGGAGGGTTGTTGACCAGGAGATGCATTGCCATGGAACCGACAACCAGATGTAATAATTGTGAAAACTGGAAACAATGTGATGGAGGACCTCATTCTGGCGAGAGTTCCAAGCATCTGGCACAACACCTTGGTTGTCCTAGAAGAAAACAATATGGCAATCCTGAACACCCAAATGAATGAGCATGCACAAGCCAAAATCTATTGCTACCATCTCCACCCAACCAACTTGTATCACAACCATCCAACTTCCAGCCATCCAGGAGGTGCCAGGCCAACCAGTGACTTGAATACTATATCTGTAGCATGTCACACTGAGTGTTATTGACCTGTAATACTAATGTTAAGTAGTTAGTATTATGTAGTTATTGTATCCTAATAGTAGCTTTTTGTTGCCTAATGTCTGGTTATGGCTATGCTACACCCTCACATTTAATAAGACCAAACTTTCCTGGAATGTACACTTCTATTAATGTATGACTAACAGAGAATGATTGCACAAGATGATGCATTGAGGTATGTATATTAGTTACAAGCCTGGCACAATGGTTCGACTGTCACTATGCAGTGACCAAAGACTCGAATCTAATCACAACTTTTCTGACATGACCATCTAAGACATATCTTGTTCTTTTCCATTTGTTTTCTCTTCCATTCAGCCAATGACTTGGACTTGTGGTCCTCCACTGGGGGGATGTTCTCCTTGTGCCTATCACATTCACCAGCTCATTTTTTCCTCCAAGTTTTCATAATCAATATAGTGTTCCCTGGATTGGTTGAATGTTGGTAGTTCTGTGCCAAGAGTCCGTGGCAATGAATGCATCACTAAAAATATGGTTACATTCATGCATTGGGTAGAGGGAGAGAACACCTTGTCTTGAGGAATGTTATTGTACTCTATCCATAGCCAATTGAAATGGTTGCAAATAATGTATTTGTTAAGGAGTTGTAGTTGAATCCCTTCTTCAAGTCTTCAGAATGTTCAAAACAAGACTTTGTTATGATGGTATCACTGCTCAACTTCCAATCAACATTGCTTACATACTCTACACATATTTTATACTGTAAATCCCATATTGACAGCCATGAACAACAATACCAAGACTTTATGTCTGGAGATTGGGCATAGCTCCATGTGGTAAGTTAACAACTCAGCACCTTATGTGCTAATACCTAAGATAGAATAGCTAAAGACCCAGCGTGGATTCTGGTGATCCTGGGAAGTGACAAGATGACCGTGTCTGTTGCAACTAGTAAAAATGAGTATTACCTGCTCTACATGTCAATCAGTAATGTTCATAATACCATCTGCCAAGGCATCAAGATGCTGTGGTCATGATCAGATTTCTTGCCATCTGAAAAGTAAATTATCTCTTCAAACTCACCCACATATTGTAACTTAATCTCTCCAGCAATGAGTGAACATTCCTCAAATAGGGGATTCTGACTGTTTTATTGTCAATTTTTTTCACAACTCATTATCTGTAATTCTCCAAAGCCTGAAACTAGCCATGACAATGCCTGACATCATTCACTATGGTGATGGGCATTTCTAAAAGACAATATATGGGGTTGGTCCATATATAGCCAATTATGAGGTCACAGGTACTACTGGCCTGCATTGTTTGTCACTGGTGTGCACAATAAGTCCAAATTGGCTCTATTTTCAAAGAACTGAGTAGATCTAGTGTTAACAATAAATGCAGCTGTACAGCAACACACAGTATACTTGATTCAGACCCAAATACTATAAACTGTTGTCAGCGGTTGACTGAGACATTATTTCAGAATGCTGCATTGAATCACATGTGGAATGAGTTTGGTATTGTTGATAACCTTATCATATGTATCCTCTATTTTATTCATATTGAAACAAATGTAATATGTTTCTTTCAAGCCATTCACAAATAATGATTACCCCCATGCCAACATACATGAGCTTTAGAGTCCAGACTAGTCTGGTTTTTTGCACTTTTTTGGATGGACTGGACCTTCACCGGTTGTGGGAATTTCCTGATATGGATAAAATGGAAAAAAACTCATTTTTCAGTTCGGTTCATCTCTTCATTAGTTCAGACCAGTCTTTAACTGAATTTGAGCAGCTGAAAAATCACATTTTATTCCTCCTGTTCTGCTTGTATTTTCATATGTATATCAGTTCACACACAATTGAGATCTGATCATTTTAAGATTAGATGATCTATATAGTAAAATGTACTGATAAAAATCAAGTTGTGCCATCTCAGAGCATATGAATCATGCTTAGCCATGGCTGTATCAGATGTTGTAGAAACTGATATCAATTGGTCCATGAACAGGTGAGAGATATCATCAATCTCAACTTCATATGCAATAAACTGTATTCATATCAGGCGATCTCACAGTGTGTGAATATTGCTTAGTAGTGGCTGTACCAAATGTCATGGAAGCCTCTAGCTCTAATTTGATCCCATAATGAGGTCAATCAATCCATATGTGGGTAAGATATCACTAATCTCCACCTGGATGTAAATAAATGATTGAATGTGTCATAAATGTCCCAAAAATGGTCGGAACATTGCCAAGAAATTACCAAAGACATTTTCCATCTCATTCATGCATTATTTTTTTTGTCATAACTAAAATTACAAGGTTTACATTGCAATAATAGACAGCTATATCCCACATGACATCATACACACTTTTGATACCTTCATATAATTTTGTTATCTTTCACAGACAGAGTCTGCACAGAGTAGCATCAGTGACTGAGTAATGCAATCCCACACTTCCACCATTACTGGGAAGTTTTCAAGAGGACCAGTGTTGTTGCCCTTGGGCAAACTATCCCCTACTCCCTCTTGTCTGATACTGGAACGACTGCTTATCTTATGATTCCTTTGTCATGCATCTGTCTAGGGTGTGGCTCTCAATGCCTCTGGCATCAAGTTGGAGGCCTTCAAACATCTGGCTGATGATATTTCCTGCTATTGTTGATGCAAGTCATACTTTGCCCTACACAATTGCCTTGAGCATGCACTGGATGACCATGATGACATCATAGAGGAGTGTGCCTCTTCATGAGCTGAGCTTGCTATGGCCCACAAAGAGATTACATAGTTATCCATCCTCTTTACTGCTTACATAAATCAGTGTTGATGCATATGCAATATGACCATTGGGTCATATGTCATTAATACACATCATCAATTCAGAACGATTGATCTCACACTGATGATCATTTTGAAAGCAACCTAAAGCTAATGATTGACTCGGTCACCACAACTCAAATTAAAACTTAGGAGTGGGGGATGTATAAGCTAGAGGGAATTTAACCAGAACAAAACTGGCTTGTGTGGTCATTGCATCAGGTATTTATACTACTGGTACATGTGCACAGACCAGCATAGGGCTGGTCTGGATGAGCTGTATATTATATATATGGTAAGTGTCCAACTAGTGCTATGAAAATGAAGGTACAGGTCATGTGATGCTGACTAAGCCGGTCATGTGACTGAGAAAGGTGTTATCAAGCACTAAAACAATTTAGTGTTTATGATGAGTACTTCAGACTTAGAAGTGTGAAGTAAGGGTTGTGATCCTTGTACCCAAAACTTCCATTAAGTTGGTATACATTCCTACTGTTAATCATAAAGATAACTATGTGATAGAAGTCATAGGCAGTTCCTCACATAGAGATTGTTCCTACATACAGACATGTATAGATATATTCCCCAGCCTCTAGTAATACTATAAGCTCTATTAGAAATCACTTGATTGTTAGACAAAGATTATCCATTAGAGATGCACTACTAAACTTGGATAGTAGTAGACATATTAGCTTTCCTTATAACTGTGTTAAGCTTCCCATTGCTTCAAGTCATTAGTCACCTCAGCTACCTCATAGGTATGAAGTGAAATACTGGTCCCCAAACACCAAAGTAGCAGTGTCTGTTATTAATCCACAACCAGAAGAATTGTAAGTTCTGTATGCAAGTCAGATTAGGATGTTAAGTTAGTTAGATCTACTAGCTTACCTGACTGTATGTAATGGTAATTGTTTCGGCATGTCAGACAATCAGTGCAGTATGTATGGAAGGCCTTGCCAAAGCTATCTCAGCATAACTGCACATTGTGATTCCATTTTGTGTAAATGATCAGTGAACAAATACTAATGATGAGACATTCTAGATAACAGTGGATCAAATATCATGGGTAGTAAGTCTACTAGTTCTATATGGCCAACACTTTTTATCAGTATCTGAGTTGATACTGCCACTGACTCAATCTTTCTCAGTCTACTAGTTCCATATGGCCAACACTCTTTATCAGTATCTGAGTTGATACTGCCACTGACTCAATCTTTCTTGGCACAGTTCACGTCAATGGTTAATACCTCAAGTCCATCAAGGACTTGGCGGTCCACTCTTTTTCCATTTGAGACCAGCACTGGATCCTGTTTTCCTGTGTGATTGAAGGAAGCAAGTTGACAACCAGTGTTTTTTCTCCTCCTTAAGCAACAATCAGCTCTGAGGACCCTTTTGACAAATGACCAGTATACACCACTTGCATCCACCCTTTTTCAAGATCCACTCAATATGGATATTGGAGGCCTCTTCAGAAACGAGATATTCACTCAGGTAGGTTTATGTTTAGTTCACTGTGCACACAATTAGTGAACAGCCACAACTTCTTAGATAGTGTGTGTCCTTTTCTCCAGAAAGGGCATCTTCATTGGGAAGAAAGGTGGCGGTCCACCAGGATGGGACAAGAATTTGGGGGAACAACAACAATAGAGGGCATGATAGCAACCTGCTGCATGTTTATAAGTCTTTCTTTGTTTAGTTATTGTGACTTGCAACTGGTGCCATACATGATTGATAGGCTTGTTTTCTTCTCTCAGATGATAACAAGTTCTCTGCAACTGGCAGTTAAACCAAGATCAAGATATATATTAAGTTACATGGTCCATTCTTAGTTAAATACCTTGTATTAGTTGGCGGAAAGCGAATGAGCACTACACAACTCACTAGCATGCCAAGAATAGAAAGTTGAAGGCATTGAATGATGCTAAGGCAGTGACTTGAGTTGATTGAAGGTGGTTGTTGGGAAGTAGTGTGAGTTTGTGTGTTCTGACATGATGCACAACTAGATAGAATATGTGGTACCAGCCCTGCTGCTACACATTATGGATGATGACAGGATCACAGTTTAGAAGTGGTTTCAAACAAAACAATGGCAGCTCAGGCATACAGTGATTATGTCAGACTATGGTGTGGGCAGGAAGGATAGGAAGGACGAAGAAATAGAGGGTACAGATCCTATTCATCGTGTACACAACATAATTAAGGATTCAATATTGACAGGCACATGCAAAAAATGAGTTGAGGTCAAAGGTCAAATAACGAAGTATACGATCAAGTATTCATAAACTTCTTTCACCAACAAGCGATCCTGGGAAAATCGCCTGCCATTCCCGTCACCTTCTAAAATGTGTCCCTCGCTATGCGAGAAACTGTACCTGTACCCCACCTTCCAGAAGAAAAACTTGAAGATTCTGACAACAATCACCTCATACACACTTATGCCTTTGAAACCTCGAGTCATTGGTCCTCTTGGTTACTCGAAGAATTCTGGAAAACACTTGACAGTCCCTTCATCTCTTTCCTTATTGACAACACCCGCCTCTATGAGTCCCACATAGAATTCAATATTGGCGTCAACCATGTTGGGAGACAGATACTCAATGGAAATGGGATTGTCCACCTTCAACCCAATGCAAGCAACAGGCTCGAGATCAAGCAGAGATGTCTCCACTCCCCAGCCCTCAACAGACCTTGATGCTCGACTTGCATTGCTCTACTCAACGATCAACAAGTTGAAGTAGAAGCTCAAAGATGCCCAGGATAGTGCCCATCACAACCATGAAGGAGAAGAAGAACCCCTCCCTCAATGTCCCCAAAAACCCTTGCCACCATTACCACCACAGCGACAGCCCTTCGACCTACAGGTACTTCATCACAAGGACCATCCTTGCTCTCAAAGCATGCCGAAATCATTCCTGATTCAAGGAACTTTGATGTAACAAGGATGTCTAGTGGTGTTCTTTCGAATTGGAAAGCTAGGACAAAAGGACAAAAAATCATATCTTCTGTTGTTGACCAAGCAATTCCTTTGAAAAATGTCAATTCTGTATCTTCAAGCCCACATCAACAAATAGCCTCTGTTGCCCTTCGACCATGTGAGTTACCTGAAAACACACATGGATTCACTGTAGTTTGAGGGAAGAAATCTCAACACATGAGATCCAAACGACGTGGACATAGTGGGCGCCTAGGATGAGAAAGAGGAAGGGCAAGATGACCTTCTCCACTGGTCCAGCAGGCTTCAGCATGGTCAAGACCATTTATTTCATCACTGCCAAGAGGGGATGAGGATGCCAAATGCCAATGGGGTATGAGGAGTGGGCATTCTAGGTTGTCTGTGGAGTTCATCAAGATAGTGGCCAATATCTAAAAGGAATTCCCCTATACCTAATTGATAAAGGGCAACAGAAAGAGAACCTCAGAGTTCATTTTGGACAGACATGACAAGGGTGCTAGTAGATGCAATGTTCGTGTTGGCAGAGAAATGAGTTGTTTGACCTAAAGATAGGTGCAGTAAAGGAAATGGAGAGGAGATCCAACATTGAGGTAATGTCCAATTTGTTGTCCATGTAACTTATTTGATGTTTGTCAACCATTTTACTAGATTAGACTACTACAACAAGTTGTCTGAATCATCACTGTCCACCAGTAAATCGTCTAATGGGACTAATCTGTTACCATAGCTGATTATTCTGCGTACTGCTTCCAAGTACAAAGGATCCTATTTAATGGATTGAATAAAAGATGTTGGCATCTTCATATATAAGCAACATAGTAGGTTTACCCGCAGGTATTCATGTTGACGTGAATACAACATATAACATATAGCTAGGATGTACTAGTGATGGCATATTTGACAAATGAGCAACCTTGTGTATATCAAGTTCCATTTTGATGAACTTGAGGAAACTCCACTGACCTACACAAAGTAGGGTGCATGTGGACTCCAAGGACAAATGAGAGTGCACATGACTGAGCAAGAGTTCAATGACCACAGCTAAAACATCAACCAAAATAGCTATTACATAAAAATCAATCAATATTATGTAATCAAGAACATGTGAAAGAAAGAAAGAAACTACCTGGCATCATGAGATAGTCTAATGCCATATGTGATAGACAGGGATAAAAGCATACAGTGTTCATACAACCACATCAACATGTTGGTGACATGTTCGACATCAGCATTGAGATAATGCTCAAAAACTGAGCCCACAACTGCAAAGCACCATCCATAAGGTACAAAGACTGCAGATTCTTCTATGAAGGACATAGAAAGGAATTTTGATGCCCAAAGTATAAACTGAAACATGTGTGTGCCACAGAAGGAACTCCTTCAACAATCGCCCAACTGGTCAAAGGTGATACAAGGAATGGACTTGAAGGCTGCTGAAAGCAACCTAGATCCAATAAAGGCTATGGCACCTCAAGAAAAACAAAGACACTGGGGGATGAAGAGTATAGGATGGAGGGAATCCAACCAGAACAAGACTGGCTTGTTTGGTTGCTGCATTCAAGTATTTATACTACTGACAGGTGTGCACAGACCAGCTTAGGGCTGGTCCGGATAAGCTATGCTAACTAATATGGTAAATGTTCAACTGGTGGTATGAGAATAAAGGTCAAGTGAAAAAAGCTGATGTAATTGGTCATGTGATGTTGACTAAGTCAGCCACCAGCTTAACAGAGCATTGAATTGCCTGCCAATTGAAATTGACCCTAAGGTCAGCCTCCTGAAGCAAGCTTGCATAAAGAAGTCTCGGACTTTGTGGTCTGGGCAGCAAGTTTGATGATCTTGTCCTTCACAGCAGACAGCCCACTGTTGATTGCCCGTTCCACGGGCTCTATCTCAATCATAGGAAATAAAAACTAGAGACGAAGTAAGTCAATGACAAGGAAAGTTTAATGACTACTTATACTGGTTACACTGTCTTCATCCAAATCAAATCCAAGATGCCATTCTATTTGAACCAAACATGGCACTTAACATTTTTGATCTCACACCATGTGTGTCCAGTGATGGTGATGGGACAAAGGTCAAGGTCATCGTGAGAATTGGGGTTGGAGCTGTTGAAGGTGTCAGAATAATCATCCAAATTGTCTGTGTCGGCAGGGGTGTGTTCCACCAGGGTGCTAGTGGTAGATCCATTGACAGATGAAGGGAGGGATAGGAAATTGAGAAAAGGGTGGTTGGCCTTGCATTGGACAATATAGTTCCAAGTCGGCGATCCTGGGAGAGGGGATTTGTAGTTGTGAACCTCTGAAATAAAGATTGCTAAGATGAGCATGATCTTGGGCCAGCCTTCAACCTCATCTTGAATTTTCATCATCATCTTGGCATGATCCTGGCTGATTTCGGGGGACCGAAGGTTCTCTCACCTAGATGACGAATGATACTGCTGTTTGAATTCAGAGTGCAGCTCCTCCATTGTATCCTTGGAGCCCCCAGATCCCACCTGGCCTTGTTACATGTAGATCATAACTAGATAGCATATCAGTTACCATGTCTCAAACTAAGTACAAATCCATTGGACTGTTGCCTGACCCACTGAGTGAGTCCAAGTCCAAATCCCAAGAAAACAGCCTATCACCACCCTTTTGTCAACTTGTGTCGCAAGCATGGATGTGCATTCACGCACAAACTTGAGCCTTGAGAATGGTGATCACTTTTGATGCCAGTTGTCTTCCTCAGGGCCTCTAAATAGTGTGCTCTGTGGGTCATGTGACTTCAGAAAGTTAAAAATGAAGAGGTTTGTAACAGCCACTAGGGCCTATTTTTGTGACATGGTGACTTTGACAGGGAAAAGAGTAAGAGAGATGATTGTATTAGGTATGACCCCTCCAGCTCAAAAAGATAGTTTTTTACATTGATGCCTAGATAGTGCTAGTACAACTTTTGTTGCTTCAATCTTGTTCTTCATTAATTTCCTTTTTAAGGACATTGTGAAAAGTTACAGCAGATGTGACCAATTGATCAATATTGACCAATCAGATGCATCATATCACCATTAGGCAGGCTGGTCATCCTCCTGTTGTGCAATGTGGACCATGATATTTTGTCCATTATATTGTCTGCCTGGGCTCCATCAATAATCCTCCCAAGTAATCCTCTGGCATCCACTGAAAGAATTGTTGATGTGCTGCTAGATCCTATGGCACTTAAGACTACAGAAGAAGATTTGCAAGAGGTTCCATCATACAGGGACATATCAGGTGAGATCCATTGACAATGTTTGCCATATGGTCCATAGTCAATTGAAATGATCTACAGAACACAAAATAGAGATATGTGTGGCTAATGAGCAATGGAGAAGAGTCCATTTTGCTCAATGAAATCTGTGGCGATGAATGGAAAAGTACCCTTTGTTGAAAATAATTGATATTCAGGATGTGAAGGATGAGGAACATATGAAAGAAGTCTAATCACAGTTACCCAGCCATGACCTCTATTTTTGGAGGATGGACCAGACACCTCTAAGCCCAGGCCCCAATTGCCCAGTAACATAGCTTATTTGATCCATCATTGATCAGGCCAATGGAGAACTGCATCTTCTAGTGCCAATCCAGTGGTTCGAAGTAAGAGATTATTTGGCCCCACATCACAATGCATGACATCAAATTGTTCACCTTTGAACAATGCTAGCTACTCAGTTAGATATAATCTAGTAGCAAGAGATATAGCATAGGATATACCACAGACATATCCCAAGAATGTGTTCAAGAGCTTGAAAACATGAATAAAGAGACTCTGATGGAATGTAAGAGAATGCTCTTGCGGATGTGGGGCTCAACTTTGATCATGTTTATCACCATCCACTGCAAATATTTACAGTAGAGTCTTTGCATGGGTAATCTTGATGTTGGCAAAGCATTGACATGTTGGTAGGAAGGATTGTTACACTTGACACGATATGCAGTGGCAACCACAGGCAAGCCAGGCAAGTCGCCGTTTCCTATCCATCCACACCAAGAAATGAAATATTGTGCTAGGAATTAGGTCACACTGGAGTCCACTGTGAGTGACCAAAGGAAACAAAACAGAGGACTTTGATGTTTGAGTTGAGTATCTATAAGTACTGGTAAATAACTGCCACCAGCCAGCCACAATTGTAGGCATAATCATCACAACTCGAAATAGGCAGTGATAAGCAACCACAAAAAAGTCGTTTTAGAGGAAGGATTGAAATTTTGATTTTGCAAGCCACTTTGATGGATGGCCACAAGATAATCTAGCACCTGAGGCATTGTGTATGGGCCTGTACTTCTCTCCAGAGCATCATCATGAGCCTTTGGAATATGCACTCATCAGGAAAGAGTTGAACCAGGCTGTTTACCCAACTCCCAGTGTATAGGCTCAGTATCATTCTTGAGTAAGTCATCTATTACACTATGCTGTCTGGCTACACTACTTGATAGCTATACTCATTTGGTAAGTTCTTGAGTCAGTTTGGTCTGTGGAAAAAAAAAATATTCATGTGAAGGTTGCTGAATGGCATATTTAGTTATAGTAGCTAGGGTCCAAACTTAGTCGATGCTGTGCCTTCATCCATTGTTATTGCTGAGTCTGACAGTACCATTGGTAAATTCTTCCTGTCACTACCTGGGGCATAGCACTGATGTACATACATCAATATGTGTTACCATTCATGTCCATGCCCTTGAAGCAGTAGATGCAAGCAATGCCATTGGCAGAGTGTTCAAAAAGGAAAGAAGAGCTTCCAAAGCACCTCCAAAAGAAGTGCAATGGTCAAGAAAGATCTTAGTGGCCTGCACAAAATCTATTTTGACGCAGACAAGATGTTGATCCTCTGGAGCGAGGGGGGAACAGTGAGCTGCCTCAATGTCAAAAACTGCGCTGGGGAGCGAGCAATCAAGAGCCAACAGTCACTAAAGGATCCCTAGTCAACCTCAAGACCAGAGGTGTTGATCAAGGAGTTGACAGAGGGAATGACAGGGTCAGAGTGAGGGAACGAGTGGTCCTGAATGAGGCGAAATTTGGACGAATCAGGTTTCAGGATAATGCCCAAAGGACTAGTCTGAAAGGGACCAATAAGGGCTTTGAAGTCAGAAGGGAAGAAGAGGCCAGAGTAATGGCCTTCACTGAGTTCTGACTTGACATAGTCAAGAATGAAATCTGAATGGTCAAAAGCAGAGCGGTAATTGGGGGGCAAGTAAGAGGACTCCAATGAGTATGAGTCAGGAATGCCTACTAGATGGCAACCAAAACAGAAGGCGTTAGGGATATCCACAAATTGATCTAAGACGCCAGCCTCACAAAGGAGAGATTCCCAAGCCTACCAGCGATACAGAGTGACAATCTTAAGGAGATCATTGGAAGGGGCAGGTCCATTCCATGACATGGGTGATATTCCCCCTGCTAAAACTCTCTTTGCCTCACTTTCTGACAGTGTATGGACTCTTCGGTGTTATGACACTGCAATTGTCAATATTGATGCAAGTACTGTTTGGCCTCGGGATGGGCTAATAAAAGGTATGTATTTTTCAACACTGACAATCAATCATTTGTCAAGGCATGTTGTGGGGTAGGTGCAATGTGTCATGCATCTGTTGAGCAAGACTGGCATTCAATGACCTTAGGAAGATCAGTTTTTACTTTATGTTCACTGGAGATTTAACATTTTTGGAGAAGATGGTTCATCACAGCTCCAGTCATACATGCCCAGAGTTGGTGATGTGATTCCACTTCATCAAGTGCAGGCATTTGCCCACCTCAGTTTGTGTTATGGGGCCCATCTGTGGACACTTGTTTGACTGCTCACAATTCCTTCAAACACTCTAATGAATTTTACCTCAACAAATACTTTAACAAGGTCTTGTTACTTTTGGTGATTTCACACTCTTTTCATTCATCTTTACGTCATTGTAGACTTTGTAGCTTCTGGTGTTGGCATACAGGAGAATCTATTGTGTGAGTCATGCACATGCAAGTGTCTGGCATCTTTGTGTCCTTCATCGACAAGTAAAGCAGGATCTTCAAAATGTGGGTCCTATCCACAACTCTTACCTATTTGCGAGTTCATAATGGTATTGTGGGGTGGAGAACCTAAGGTGGGGAGTATTATTTATAAGGAACTCAATAATGGAAGAAGGCGTACCTGAATTATACAATGCTGCCTCAGCAACCCTCTCATCTTCATCGGGTGACATCTCATTGATGTCCAGTTCGTGATGATCCCCAGGATCAGGAAAGTCAATGTACTGAGAATGAGAGCGATCATGCAGCACAACTCAAAAGCATTACCAATACAGCCATATCACACTTGTTGACCTCATAGCCTAGGGAAATAATGGATACCGTTAACATATGTACGACTGAGATACTGCTACTCACTTCCTTCAACCAACTCTCCTTTCCTGTTGTAGTGTGCAATGACCCCCAATACATTTCGTAACATTCCCCATTGATTGCCATTTTTTTGTCCGGGTAGAAAGGGTGGTTATGGAACAGTGAGTGCTGCATCTTCATCTTGGCTACCTCCAACAGAAAATACCACTGCATGGGGTAATAACCAATATGTCATGGCTTGACTACGACCTTATGCTTCAGGGTTTTGGAATACTTGCCATGACTAGTGTTTAAAAGTCTGGTTCAGTTTGGTCTTGGGAATTTCCTGAAATGAAAAAACTGAACCAAAACTGATAAAAACTGATTTTTCGGTCTGTATCGGTCTTTTGCCGGTCCGGTTGTTGTATGCTCCAAAAATAAAACTCACTTTCAGCTTTCTACTATTTTTTTTAATGTAAAACAGTTCACACACAATGGAGATATGATTATTTTAAGATTTGATGCAATATGGCTCCTTAGACTAGTGAATTGAAGTCCGGTCAGGTCCGGTTTTTTGACCCAAAATTGAGGCAACCAGACCAAGACTGGTTGAAAGGGGTTCGCAAATGATCGCAACTGAGACCGAGACCAGTAGCAACCAGTTCGGAACAGTTGCACCCAGTTGAAAGAGTGGTTTTAACCAGTTGCAACTGAAACCGGTCTTGTGCTCAGTGGCATGTGACTTTCACGCTTAGGCTACAGTGGGTGTATCGGAGGTAGTACGGAATGGTAGCTTTACTCTGATCTACTTTTTATGTTACTTGGATATGATCTGATGGAGATACAAGTGGCGGTGATTGTTGCGATGGTGGTGATCCAGTACATCATTATGAGTCCATATCAATGTGTCAGTACGATCCCAGAATATTGTAGGGACTTACACGCTCATCACCATGGTGCACGGTCATTCCCGTGTCCATGTGGCTGCAGTTAATCCTCAACATCCATAGCTTTGATATCTGGCCACAATTTGATCCTTGCAGTTCCTTTCCCTGTTCCCATTTGACTTGAAGTTCATCCCTCTATCTTAGGCTCTCTGTCTGAGCGATGTCTGTTCTCTGCAAGCACGGGGTCTTTGCAATGCAAATAAACAAATGAGTGTATCAAATAAAGGAACAATGAAGAAAAGCAATTACTACCTTGCTCATCATCAAGATTGTCTGAGCCTTGATGCCTGCAAGGGTTTTGCTTTCTGTTTTCCACTCTTCTTCTTCCTTTTATTCTGATGGTGCAGGGAAGGAGCCATCTGGTTGACAGACTCATTGGAAAGATCCTTGGACCATTTAGATGGACATCAAGTGTCTTCTATGGCACAAGTGGCCTTTCCAATTGGGCAGTGTGCCCCCCCTTCCCAGCAGTGGCATGAACAGGTCTCGTTAGGCGGTGAGCTGGGTGACCAGAATGGGTTCCGGATGAAGGATGAGGTCCCATAGAATAGAGAATTCAAGAGCAAAAGAATGGAAGGGATGGGAGGTTATTAAAAAAGACCTCAAGGAAATTTCAACAGAAAGGCATACCTATATAGCACTGCAAAAGCCCAACCCTGGAGAAACCGCAGGCTAATTACCTCTTCATTAATTCATGAAGCAAGCGGCAAGGTTGGAGTAAAACATCAAGTGTTATGAGAACTTCAAGTTGCTGCTGTGTTTTGTCGTAAATTTGAATTTTGAAAGCACTGTCAGGACTTGGGTTGCGGCTAAATATCATAAAGTAAGAAGCAAATATAGACTAAGTCTGTAGGGTGACAAAAAGCAGCTCAGAAATCTACATTTGATGGGGCTTATGAGGAGTCAAGTCATTGTCCAGCGTTAGTAGTAACTTTAATTTTACAATCATTAGCCAAGTTTGTACCTACACATGGCATGACATTGGTAGTCTAGCTATTTTGTCCTGAGTCGCCCTGACTTGGAGCTGATTACAGTGAGAAACCCAGTGAACACTGCATGTTGAGCAGGAGAGGACATGCGGCTAACTTGTAGAATTTCCAATGCATTGTCACCAACTCTAGCATCTTTGTTGTCGTAATCTTCATTGAGCAAGACATTATCACCACCCATGGGGGCTGTTGCTGGCGATAGCAAGCAAATTGCAGAAACAAATAAATGACACTTTTCATCATGATCAAGAGTGCGATAAATTTGAGAGTTATAGTTGCAGTGGTTGGTCATAGAGGCAGGGAGTCCTTCATAACTTCGATATGAGTGTGCTCTGTGGTGTCAGCAGACCACTGAAGCAAGGAACCTGTTGAACGCCTAGCATAATCTAGTGCTCAATAGCACTTGGATGCTCTGGCCCGATGTATATCCGCATCTCATAGTGTACGTGACCTTATGTCATGTAATACATAGTTGTAGCTCCATTTCAAACTCTGCTCCTGTGTATATATAGGCAGCCTTTACCACCACTAATATAATACTTTTCCCTCCCACTTCCGTGTGATCACCAAGCAACTGTTAAATTGTCTTCTTGAATCACTATGTATCTCTTTTCTCTCTTGTTCTCTTTTGCTTATCACCTTTACCTTGTATTCACCCTGTATCATAGATCTCAGGTGATTTCACATCCCTTTCCACATCACTGATGATCTGTATCTTCCCTATCCTTGTGGCTATTCTTCCCTATCTTTGATCCGCATCCCTGATTCACAACTTCGTTATGGCTTTGTCATGGCTTACTGTACAGCTAGGTCATCTGCAGTTCCTGACTTACTCCTTCCTGCTATGATGTATCCCTTTTATGTGATTCCATTGCCTTCCAGTATTTAAGAGATCCTTATCTCATTTTGTGAGACCTAAGCTAGAGCTACTTGAATATCACCTGAAGTTCTTAGCATCTTCAAAGTCCCTTTGTTGCTTCATCCCCTCGGCTCCTCTGCTCTCTTTGGGTATGCTCCTTAGTCTTAGCCTTAGTTGTCTCACATAGCGTTATGCTAGCTTGACATCTCCTCAGTCTTAACTTCGTCCCCACTTTCAAGTCTATAGCCAACCCTACCCGGGCCAGCTGTAACAGCAACAACCAGGTAAGCAGTAGTGTCTCACTCTGCCCTTTACATGCCTGCTCATCAGGTTATGAGCTCCGGCTCGTGACACTGTGGCAGCGCCCCCATGGCTGCGCCCAGTGACACTCAGCCTTACCTGGCTGGCGCCCTCACAGGCTGCCTCTGGCACAATTGAGCGCACAATTACGTGCTGCCTGAAAGCACCACCAGGACTGACATCCAGTGCCACTATGGCTGCCTTCAGTGCCCCATGGGGCTGCTATGTCACTCCAATGTTCTACCCAGAAATACTGTTTTTCTCCTTTAGACCACCTCCAGACCTTGTGACAGACCATCCACAGACCTCTACAGACCAGTACAGACCTAGAGAGGTCTGTGCAGCTGACCAAGGATTTATTGATGTGACTTGAACCCTCACCAAGATGACCTCGAAACTTGCTGATACTATGATCCCTGTTCTCACCGGTGCCAACTACTTGGACTGGGCTCCCATGGAGGACTTCCTCATGGCCCAGGGCCTCTCAGGCCCTCTATGATGCAGAGCCCAAGCCCGCTATCCTGGCTGAGGACAAGAAGGACCTTCGCGACTGGATGAAGGACGACCAAGAAGCTCTCGGCTATATTCGCCTCCACATCTCCCCCTCCCTCAGGCATTAAAAAAGCGAAGCATGCCACTGCTGACACTCTCTGGGAATCTCTCAAAGCCGAGTATGGCACCCCAGGCATCTCCGCCTCCTATATGGAGTCCAAGGCCCTCCTTAACCTCCGCATCCCCAGCGACTCTCACCCCAGCCCTGCCATCTCCAAAATGCAAATGCATCTCACTCGCCTTGACACCCAGGGGCCAGGCCAGGGCTACCAAATCACTGCCAACGTGCAGATGATGCTCATCTTTGCCAAACTCCCCACCGAGATGAACACTGTTGCCCAGCAGCTCTCCCAGTCCTCCGCCTCTGACCTTGCCAAGGTCACCATCGACCATGTTGTGTGCAACTATACCCTCTCTTGATGCACTTTCAGATCTAAACAATCCGCCAAGAAGCTCTCTGCAATCAAGTGCAAGCCTGAGGACCCCTCCTTTTCCTCCCAACAGCAGAAGCAGCAGCAACCCCGTGAGTCCCAAAAGGACCAACAGGGAAGCAGCGCTCACCCCTCATCAGATCATCAGTCCGACGAGAAGAAAAGAAGGCAATGAGGATTGAGAGAAAATAGAGGAAAAGGCAAAGGAAGGGCGCCTGATAATGCCCACCTTGCCGACAATGCCTGTTTCAATGCTGGTTCCATCAGCACCCACTTCGCCAACATTGCCCATCGTGTTCACACCTCCAGCCTAGAGCCCATCGCTGACGTCCGCCGCATCTCAGTACAGCCCTTTGTGCTTCGCCCAGACGAAGCAAGCCCTCCAAGTCTCCCTCGCTGCACAATTCATTCGAAAGGTCAGTCCAATCACAGCTTCCGGTATCACTGTCCAATCACTCACTACATGCCACTTTCTATGCACAGCCCAACGTAGTGTATAGCAACTATAGTACTAGTAGTACTACATGGACTCTGAATACACACATCCCCTCCTCCTTCAAGTTGCATGCATTGTGTGCAAACTGTAGTGAGACAGCAAATGGAAAACACACCAATAAGGATGGTAAAAAATACTGGATCCTTGATTCAGGTGTTTCATTGCACTTCACCTGTGATAAGAGCAACTTCACCACCTACATGGACTTCGCTAACATCAGAGAGCACATCAAAATTGCCACTGCCACCAGTGATACAACTGTCATCCTTCAAGTCGACAATGGTTCCTAGTATTTCGAAGTCCAGTTGCGGACTGTACAAGACTGATCCAGTTTATTACCTCCCCAACCTTTCCCCAAGACTATTCTCCCTTGGAACCTTCTTCCAAGAAGGATTCACAGTAAAAGGCAATGCGGAATCAATCGATCTGTGCAAAAACAGCTGAACGATCTGGCACTTCATGCAAATCAATGGCGACAATATGTACTCAACTTATGTTGAAGTACTTCACCCTACAGCTGACTTGTGTGCCCTGAATGTCAATTCTGTAGTGCACTATCGCTTCGCCCATCCCTCCAAGGATGTACTCAAAGCTACTGAACACCATGTCGGTGGTTTCCCATCATCTCTCTCATCTGAGGAGACTAGCTTTGTGTGCCCTGGCTGTGCCCTGGGCAAGATGCCAAACCACATTTTCCCATCGACCGGACGTCAAGCTTCCACTCTGTTCTAGTTAATTCATTCAGACTTAAAGTCCTTCCCAATCGAAAGCTATAATAAGCATTGATACATAATTGTCTTCCTAGACAATTACACCTCCTATGCATGGGTCGGTATGCTGCACACCAAAAATGCCACACTATAGACCTTCCGGGATTTTGTCGCCATGGTTAAAACCCAATTTGGCGCCACCATTAAAAAATGGATGTCTGATGCAGGGAGTGAATATAAATCAAAAGAATTTGATTCATTCCTATGGTCAAATGAGACCGAAATCCTCGCATCTGCGCCACATATGCCGCAACAGAATGTTCGAACAGAAAGATTCATGTGCACTATATCTGACAAGGCTGAGGCCATGCGGCATGATGCCTGCTGCCCACCTTCTTACTGGGAATTCGCAATAAACCATGTGACCCACATTTACATCAGGACTCCTCTTGTGCGTTTTTGGCCACTGCGGTGCCTACATCCACCTCCTGACTGCAAAGCACGAAAATAAGCTCGCTGCTAAGTTGGAACTGATGACCTACAACTGATAACTTGAACAACTTCATGTTCATATGCAATTCTGGATTGGTCTTTACCTCCTCTCATGCCATCTTCGAGGAGACTCTATTCCCTTGCTGCGATAAATATCTTACCCGACAGCATCTTTTGTCGGACACACACAATCACAAGTTTCCCACTGGCTGCCCTCCGGCACCGTTCACTCCTGATGATGAGCGTCATAATCCACTGGACAATCCCGCACACGATGTCCCAGCAGAGGAATTTCCCGATGTGGGACTTTTTTCATCAATGTTTCATGGACCATTTCCTCATATTTCATCCAGATTAGATCAGATTGATTAGATTGTCGCACCATTAGGATCACATAAATAGGGGCTACAACTTTTGTTATGACACCAAAAAGGAATAATGACTGTGCTTTTTTGAAATAGATTTTCACACCTAGAAGTGTACCAAAATGTAGGACAGAGTGTACTCAGTGTACAAAAAAAGTGTACCAAAAGTGTAGGGCAAAGTGTACAAAAAAGTGAAAAAGTGTATGACAAATTGTACTTGTACAAAAAAAGTGTACAAAAAGTGTAGGAGTGTACAAAAATTGTAGGGCAAAGTGAACAAAACAGTGAAAAAGTGTAGGGCAAAGTGTACCAAGTGTACAGAAAAGTGTAGGCAGAAAAGTGTACCACAAGGTGTACCAAGTGTACCAAACAAGTGTACAAAAAAGCGAAAAAGTGTAGGGCCAAGTGTACTAAGTGTACAAAAAAAGTGTATAAAAATGAGTGTACAAAAAGTGTAGGACAAAAGTGTTGTCACAAGTGTAGCAAACATATGTGGCAAAGACTTAGAGAGTTTTGAAGTGAGACTGTTATATAAGCCCAAGTTCCCACACTTGATGTTGAAAAAAGTGGACATGCTGACAAATTTATTTGTAACTATTTTTACCCCCCACACTATATAAGCAACTCAGGTTGAAGATTTTATTCCCACCGATGGCACCTGGGACCACTTGTTATCTGGTGAATCTTCAAACCGCCATGATCACATCTCATCCTCATCCAATGAGGACCCTGAGGCCCACCTGGCACGCATATGCCGGGATGGGGGTGCTCCTTTGCTTAACTTCCTGTGCACAAAGGTGATCACCGATTCACCCACTCTCTCCAAACCTCCTCAGGAATTGGTATGTTTGTATCTATTGTGGTCCATCGAATGTTGTAGAACATTCTTGATGTTTATGTAAGAAGTTCTAGCCAATGGCATAACAAACTCTTATAGGTAATTAGTATATGAAATATATTACTAATTGGTTTATTTATCCAATAGCATAAGTATCAGTATCTCAGTCACATGGTGTGACTGTGACAGATCATAAATGATCCTAGCCAATAGTTGTCACATTCGTGACATATCACATGGATACTGCTATAAGGATTCATGTTACCCTAGAGATAGTCATTGACATGACTATACTCTTGATAGTGTATGTGAGATAGTATTGCTACTTGTCTCACTAGGAATGATAGTAGATGAACTACTATATTTCCAACAGTATCTTTGGGTACCAAAACCCTAAGATGAAAGTCTTTGTCATCATCTACGTCAACGATGCCTTCTTTTGTGGACCTAACAAGTCTGACATTGAGAAACTCAAGGCCAAATTTATGGCAAGATGGGACTGCAGGGATCTTGGCTTTCCCAAGGAATTACAATTCTATCCCGTGTCTTTGTTGTGATGGCTGGAGACTGAGAAAGATACTTGAAGTCCATCAGGGCATGGACTGCGGTGACGACATTCAGATTAGCAGCACCAGCAATAATGGCAACAAGATACCATTGCACGTCTCTTTGAGTCCACCCGCCAACTTGCTTAAGAAAAACGAAAGTCAATTTTGTCATCACCAAGTGCAACCCTGCACCAAGATACATCATGATCACCACTCGCCTAGTGCCAATAGTGAAGGGGCTTAGGGGTAAGGAAATGCGAAGGTAAGGCCAAAGGCCAATCTCTCCAGAAAAGGAGATCAACACTATTTAGACAAAACTGAGCACATGCCTTGAATTATTCCTTGACGTCTATGGCTAGGTATGAAATTGATTCAAGTTGGCTCTTTGTCAGAGCAGCTGTGCATGGTGGATGTTGGAATGGGTCCCAAAAGGTTTTGTGTGAAGCAGTAGTGACCGTAGGGGATGTTTTGCCTCGCACACAGGCGATCAGGCAAGCTTTGGGCATGTCAACAATATAAGAAATGAATAGATCCCTTGTGGTGTAGAATGAAAGATGAAGGTTCTTCATCTACCTGATTGTGAGTTTGATATGATAATTGGAAGTCATCCATGTACTGCTGGCATTGACAGGTATTCGTCGATAGAAGCCATGCTGAGCTTGGATTTTGACAGAAAATCACCCACCATCCAATCGTTTGAGTCCGCAAACAGATACTAATATGCATTGAAATGTCCACGATTTGCATATGTGTCTTGATTGAACTGCGAGACCAAGGTTTCACCTTTTCCATATATAGCCAATGCCTCCTCAAAATATTCCACAACAAACTTATGAGAATCAGGGGGTTCTGGCTCAGGACTTCGAGAGGGAGGAACTTTGCCCATTGGAACATCAATATCATTGTCTGCAAAGTCTGGCTGGCAGTGGAGCTAGCAGGTCATCTTCAAGATGGGAATCTGGTAAATCAGGAAGTGAGTTGGGGAGTATTATAGGTGGTGACCCTAAATAGTTTTCGACTCGCACATGAGGGACTTCAAGTTGTTGGGCATAATTACTGTCATGCAGAACGGAGCTGTGAGAGATGGGACATGACACATCTAGGGCAGTTGGGCATCATAAAATAAAAATCCTCAGCTGCATAGTAAATGTCAGGGTGGTTTTGCAACACTGGTGCAGTCTGATCTGAGTCCACTGGAGCCCAAATCGCTCGGGTAACTTGTATGTGACGAGTTAGTGTAAGTGACTGAGTGAAAAAAAAAAGTGGTTTCTTTGATCCCTCCTTACTAAGTTATGACAAGTTCATCCACGAGATTCGAATAGACAGCCAATGCCAACCCAGTCCCTTGCTTTCGTCCACCGTTGCAGATCAAGAAAACAGACCACTGGCATCTGACAGCGGCAACCTGGGTATTTCCCAGCAATTTCATTCTGAACCCTCCTTGATCAAACTTGTTACTGTTCCTGAGACACCACATGGGGAATTTCCCGTTTCAAGTTGCCCTCCTCCGAGGACCATATTCCAATGTCATCTCCAAATCCCCCCCCCTCAGTACCTCAATGTCAGCATAGAGTTGGCTAACTGATTCAGATGTTAAGAATGACTTGTTTACTAGTTGATTGGAAGGAGACACAACAAAGACTGGACAAAGAGCACAATGCTCATTTGAGGAGGATCTAGATGACTCGGAGATGGTGGATGATTGCCCAATTGATGCATTCATACAGCTCGCAAAGACTGCTCATTAGTTATAATACTGGAGTATTCTACACCAACTACACAATGAATAAATCACAGTTTGTGAGATATATATTTGAGTGCAGGAGATATCTACAGTAGATACAATATGGTTAGGTTGTGGTAAATCTTACTGCAATACTTGCAGGGTATCTCATCATGTGCTGTTGATAATGAGAGGAGGCTAGGAGGGCAGAGACACTCTGTATTGTCAATGTAAGCACTCCAGGGAACCATAAGGACATACCTGGATCAACACTATCCAACCACAATAGCTCTATGAGCTCAGGCCATCTGCTCCAGCACAGCAGACATTTGCAGTCGTGCCTCTAGATCTTGATTCATCAGCTGCCAGAATATATCCACTGGGAAGTACTTCATGATCAACTGACAGAAATTTAGCTAGTGTTTGGCCACAACTCCACAAATCAGCCCTGAGTGGCTTGTATTGTCTTGTGTATACCTCTGGAGCAATGTAGTCTTCTGTGTCAACCACTTCTTTGCATCTGGGAAGGCCACATGGATTGAAATTTGAGATACTGAAGTTGATGATGGATAGATGCCCTCCATCTGGTGGGATAATGATGTCATGAGGCTTCAGATCCATATGAGCAACACCTTGTGCATGCATGTTTAAACACCACCCCCTCCACAAGCTGCAGTGACACAGACCACAACTGCTGATCTGGCATCTTTGATGGGCCGGAACTTGACACCGGAAATTGTGTGATTTGATGCAAAAGGTATTCTGGTAAGATATTCTAAGATGCACTCATCTGTGGCTTCGATGAACTTGATGTATTATCTGTTTTCCTCTGTCTTGCTCAGGACTACAGTGAGATCAGGATGCTGGTAGAGTCGTGCAAGTATTAGCATAAGTGCTGCTCTAGATGATAAGAGCTCTTACACCATAGAACTCAATCTCATAGTGCATCTCATGAATGATAATACACTGGACATCCTTAGCTCCAAAAATACCTAGATTGTCTTGAAACCCTATAGACCTTGCTGACTCCTCAGGGATTGTATGTATGATCTCTATCTCTTTCTAGATGGTGTGTAGATACTCCTTCTTGGCTGGGTTTAATTTGGCTGACAATGCAGCAACAAGTGTTGCCATATTAAACATTTCTCGTAGAAAATCTACCTGCCCTTGGGCAGAGATCAAAACTTTTCTCACGGATGGACACCTGTAATACTGCTCTGTTTAGAATTAGCATATTCCAACACATTGTATTCACTAACTAACTTATGATTGCTTGTAGCAATGTCACCTGTTTCCATTGCAATATACTGGAATACAACCATATTAGCACCAACAAACTTTAGAGTAGTGGGTAACAACAATTTTTTCTCTACTCATCCATGTAAGAAAAATAGGAGTACCTATATGATATTGCAAAGAAGCATGTAAATCATCAAGCTTTAGTATGGCATCATGCTCAGAACCCAGACTGAGAAGATGATCATAGAATACATAAGAACCTCCTGCATCTGTATGTGCATCTGTTACAAATCCAATTCACAATGACTTCCATACCAGTAGAACTGGTAGGCCAAATAGAAGGAGGATTATGTAGTGTCTTTATGAACTTCTCCACTAATGCTGTTTTTGCAGCCCACATCTCTGGATGAATGCTGCAGCTAGTGTTGCACAGCAGGTAGGCAGCCTGCAGAGCATTTGAACGAACAATTAGATCTGCAAGTCTCTGCTTGAAAAAATAAACTATCACTTTTAACATGAAGTGCACAAACCATGCATCCAATCATGAAGGTCCCAATTGAAATAGTCAATCTTCCTGCCCCAAGAAGAGAGTCATCTTGAATCTCCACAAAGCCCTTTCCCTAGAAGTATCTTTGTTCTTGCAAGAATACTTGGATCCCATCCAAAGAGGTTTGAGATGTTGCATGACTGCATCCATCTTCCCCTGAATTCAATAATGATTACAAGGAATCAAAAAATGAAATCCATAAACAAAGCTTACCACCTGTTGGGGCATTAATAATCATGGGGAACATTCTCAGCTGTCTATCTGTTTGTGAGATCATAAAGGTGAATGCAAACTCCCTACACTTGTATGTCTTTGCTAATCAAGTTTATGGAATAGAGTGCACTGGCATTGTTCTCCACTAGGAAGTGCCGAGCATTGCACCAGCCTTGGTAGGTCCTTTCCCCACCAAAAAAAGGATTGCCCTTGTTAGTTTGGTGTCCAATCTTGGGTTAAACCAGTTGACTGAGTGTAGGAATCTGAAACTCACTCAATGGCAAGGTTGGCACACATCAAGATAACCTGCAATATTTTTCCATCAGTTTCCCACTGCTCTCCTTTCACAATTGACCTATCTCTGTTCCACTGATTTTCTTTTAAGACATCAAGTGATCATGCTGTGTATTTACCCCAGCAACCTATTTGTTAATCCAAGTAACTCAGTTTAAGCTTGCAAAGTCAACTCAGTTAGATTGGCCTATTTAATTCAATAATCAAATTAAAGGACAATGAAACTCTCATTTTCAAAACCAAAACTCCAAGGGCCATATTGAAGTGCCATTATATGTTACTTTTGGTGATTTCACACTCTTTTCATCCTTTTTACTTCATTGTAGACTTTGTAGCCCTCTGTACTACTTCTAACCATCAGCATGAGATTCTGCATAGTCAATAAATCTTTCTGTCACTTTGGATGATTTCACACTGTTTTCATCATTTTACTTCATTGTTTGTAGTCTTTGTAGCGCTCTGCACTATATCACCATTAGATTCCCCATGGTCGATAACTCTCAATGTTCTTTGTCCAGATATTGCTTACACTGTTGTTCACACTGTGAATCCTTCTGCAATGCACTGGTATGCAGTCAAGCACTTGTTTTGCTACATTAACACCACCATGGACTATGGCATCACCTATTCCCCTTATGACTCAACAATCTGTCTATCAAAGCCTTGAGGAAGTTTTGCCTAGTTGATTTACACAAAGTCAGTACTGAGGTAACAACACAATTTTTTCCAAGTTGCTATTATTTGCAGTTTCTAGGATTCTATTCATTTTTTAATTTCTGGTCTACAATCACCCCAATTAAAACCATACATCTCATACATCTCAGTGACATCAATATTGTCATCTAATTTCATGATGTATGTATTCCAATGTGATCCTGCTCACCCATCCTGAATTGGGTGGGTCACTATGGAAACACTACAGTTATGGAAGACATAGTCCAATGGGCAGGTGTTAGTGTCAGATTGGTGGTGAATTGTACAAACCGCACCATGGCAGTAATTCTTGTGCAACATGACAACTTCATTTCAATTCCATCGGACATATGTGGACTGAAAAGGAAGATATTTGTTAAATTGTCAAGTAAGTGACATACCTATTAAATCATATGTGATTGCTGATGATTGCAGTTTGGAACACCCTGGAAGTGTTCATGATAATCAGCATATTATGTGTTTCAAGGCACATGAATGGCACAGGAACCAGAGTTGCCCATTGGATTTGGGTTGACAGTGCATACCCCACAAAACTGTGGTATGTTGTGATCAGGTTGAAAGAGGATGCTGACTAATCAGGTCATGTGACTGGATTTTGTACTAACAAAATCAAGAAACATAACACAGAAGAGGAGGACAAGTTTTTATTTCAGCTAGCTTGGCAATTCCATCTTCAAATTCCTGCCTTCCTGAGCCATTTTGGAAGCATGGGCTGACAGGTTGAACAAGGTCAAGGCTTATCAGCTATAACTGTTAAATGAATTCATCTTCCACTAACATATGTCCTTTAAGCAAAGATGTAGCAGTCTCATGGGTTTCCATTGCCAGAATGAAGCTGTCACAGCTGTTGGTGTACTAGTGGATTTCATCATGGGCATCAAGAGGTTGTTTCAGCATGGTAGCTAACTGGAAGATAGGCTATTGCAGTGCTATTACTGATGAGTGTAGAAAACTTGTGGAATGAATGAGCTGACTTCCCATATTTTCTTGTATTCTAAAAGTGCTTGGTTTTGAATATCCTTGTAACACAGATGTTATCAGCTGCACCAGATTTTCTCTGTGGTTTTCTAGATGACAATGTATCATGCTTCCAAAGCTTCTATGTCAGGATTGGGAATTATTATGTAGCTTAGAATTAATATAAAACAGCACAAGTGAGATGTGAATGAAGGAGTTTACATTAGGTGACTGCGCCAACTGCAGACCACTTCACCACAAGACCTCACTAATGTTGATTTGATCTGTGGTATATGAATATATGATTCAGACTTAACATTTGTAAAGTTTGACATCACTGTACACATCATGGCTGTGATTGCACTGCTATATCAATTATTACCATTTTTTTGCATCAATTTTTTGTCCTGTGCAAAGCATAGTACATACTCTATGAGGACAATCAAACAAAATTGGAGCCAGTCCAGCTATGTAGGTACAGTGTGATAACAAGAACACTTAATGGAATGAAGACTATAGGTAGCAGGTGTGGCAGCCCCAAGGGGCACATCATGAGTGTGGAACTAGGGAATGTGTAAAACAAGGTGGACCAAGAAGAAACAGCTAACAACCCTACCTAGTCAATAGGAACCTGCTCAGATGAGAGGCCAAAAGACAAAAAAAAAAAAAAAAGATAGGAAAAAGTGCAGTGAATAGTGAGGCCTTCATAGGCCCGGAGGCCAGTGCAGTATAAGGATAGGTGGATCAGTGAACAACAAAAATTGGACAACACAGTGGTGTCAGCAAAGTGAGCAGCATCCATACTTATGGAAAGGACCACAAGGTCCCCTTCTGCATGACTCGCCAGATACAGGTCGCCATTGGAATCAACCCCCACATAAAGTAAAATAGACCAGCATGTTATTCTGGTAAAAAATAATTGCCGAGCAGACTTTGCCAGTGTCAGGGTCCAGGGCAGTGGGGAAAAGGTGGGCCTTGAAACAGTGGAAAAGAGAGACTACCCAACAGGCAGGATTTAAAATAGACCAGCATGTTGTTCTGGTAAAGGCGAATAATCGCCAAGCAGACTTTGCCAGTGTCAGGATCCAGGGCAGTGGGAGAAAGGTGGGCCTTGAAACATGGAAAAGAGAGACCACCCAACAGGCAGCCTTTGGAGTGTCCTTGGTGCAAACCAGAGGGACAGTGAGGACAGAGTATGTCTGACCCTTGTTAGGGCCATCCTTCACAGTCTACTGCCAGGTAAACAGATGTGCGCGCAGGTGATGAGCAATGAAGATGGGAACCGACAGAGGGGAGTATCGCAAATGAATGGTGCCTTTGGGGAAGGTATGAAACCTCTGGCCAACCTCAGAGAGGGGGACTGCACAAGGCAGGTCCACAGAACACCGGTGGAGGGGAGAGAAGGGAGTAGTAGCCACACTATTTTCCTACTGCCTCAAGCTTCTATGCCATGAAAATTGGACCCTCTATGGACCTCAGCCTTCTAAGCCTCAGTAGAACATTTCTTACTATAGAGAGTTAGCACATTTTGGAAGTGTACAAAACAGGCAGGTTTTATGTAAAAGGCAAGTCACCTTCCAAATACAAAGTAAAATATGACAACCATGACTCAATGCAATAGTCTTGACCGAATGTCTCCAGATGTTTTGGTGATCTATCAAGATCAGGATCCTAAGTGACTATGCCAGAATATCGCTCCAGTGCATACATTGCCAAAGCAAGATATCACTTCCACAGCCAATTGAGAAATTTGCACCACAGATGTTTTTAAAAAGTGATGGGATACATAATTTATTACATGGGGGAGACTATCAGAACGGGACACTGGAGGAGCGACTATTGCGTAGTACTAAATGAGAGATGAAACAAAGAAATCTAACAAATGAGTCCTTGCTGAATCATGATTTTCCAGTGGGGATTTGTGACAGTGAGCAGCTTTCCCATCTTCTTGAGGCTACCAAGACTTTCCGCCAGGTCGTCCTGCAATATCAGAACAATAATACTGCCAGGTAGCAAGTCAGAAACAGGTATCATCCAAGAATTTTTAAAAAAATACCTAGTGACCACTGCATCTCATTCCTCCTTTGTATTGCCATCCTTACGAATGGTCTCTCAGAGAAGATTCAACATGTAATCCATATAATTCCAAAAATACATGGAATTGAACCACTCAGGAATAGTTTTATCAGATTCTCTACAAAGTGCTGACTAAGGGCAATCATAAGAAGGATGTAATAGTTTTTGCCTGCCATTGAAGGCATGTACCTGATCAAACAGTACAAGCAATTTCAGCCTTCCAACATCAAATGATTAGAGCCACTGCAGTATGGTGTAATCAATTGCAGGGAAGGATCTGTTACTTTTGGTGATTTTGCACTCTTTTTATCCTTTTTACTTCATGGTAGACATTGTTAACCACCATCATTGGATTCCCCATGGTCGATAACCCTATCCAACATCTTTCCTTGATAGATTATTCCTACAATTGTGGCTGATTGTGGCTGCTAGTTTTTTTACCAGTATTTACAGCCACTCAACACAAACCTCAAAGTCTTGCCAAGGTAGGGTAGTACCACAATATGATTAGGAGTGTGGTAACGAGTGCAGGCTGCCCAAAAGCTACTCTTGCAGACTTATCAGACTCAAGCTGTAAATGATGATGACCCAATTGTTCAAAGGTTCAGGAACTTATCAGCCATCTGCAAATTTCCTATGTTACGTTCGGAGTCCACTCAGCCACAAGGTCAACAAAGTGTTTGAGTAGAATAAGCCATAATATCAGTGAGTAATGACACTGGCAATTCATTTAAAGATGCAGATGAGATCATGTATGGTATATTTAGCCGTCTTCTGCAACATGGTCCAATTAGTTTTGTTCCATGCAGATAAATTGTCAATCAGTTGGCTATGAACATCAAGCATGAATAATTTGACATACTCTATGTTGGACCTACCATGATGCATGGCCATACTGGCAACAAGTTCATTGCCCAACTAAGTTTTGTCAGTGTTTTGGTCCCATGGAGGCCTTTCGTCATAGACATATTATGCTAGCTCATTTTTGTCAGTGTTTTGGTCCCATGGAGGCCTTTCACCATAGACATAATGGTATGCTAGCTCATTGCACTTGTGCTTCAGTCTGGCTGAGTCTGCAGGCAAGTCTGATGATAATATTTGGATGTGTTGGACAGGATGACAATAGTCCGGGATGGTCAAAGGGGTACATACAAAGAGACCGTGCACTCTGGAGTAAGACCTATTAAAAGGAAACAAAAGGTCAGATGTCATGAGTGTCTGCATGTGTCGATAGAGGAGCCCAGAAAGATGGATTCAATCTTTTCTTGAAGATCTAGCCTGTGACACTATGCACAGGGTAGGGTTTGATACTATTTCCGGCAGAATGACAGTGTCCTCTCAAATGAGGTCATCTTAGAAAGCCTGTTCAAAGCAAACCAGATTGAGGGTCATATGAACCCAACATAGTGTCTTTAGTCTGAGTTGCTATTTTGGGATTGATCACACAATCAATGGCTGTCAACGAGCAAGGAATTTCCTTGACTCTGGGATCCAAGTATGTGTGTGACAAGATGCAGCAGTATATGGTGATGGTAACAACAAAGCCCTGAAGTGTATGGGCAGCTTTGACCTCATGATGTAAACTGGAGTTCGGACTACTGGGCTATAACCACTCGGGGGCTGATATCAGTCTGAACACTTAGAAGAATGAAAGAGGATGGAAAGTACAAAGGACTTTGGCGCAAAGGCTCAAGAGGTCAAAGCTGAGTGTACCAGCAATGACTGACTCAAGTTTTTATACATTAGGACCAAGTTGAATTTAGCATGAATATTGAATTAATTAAAGCTGTACCTCTTTGGAGTTTTGAACAAAACAATATTCTCCTTCCCCCTCTCCAAATATCTATTGTTTGCTGCCTGAGGAGGCTTTACAGTATGGAATGACAGACATGATGAGAGGTTGGCCATTGAAGTCAGGTGCTTGCCTGTCAAAATGAGCACTGTTGCCATTTGACTGCACTTGAAGGCCCTGGAATAGTGAATGGATATACAGTTTTTCTGTGAAAGAGAGTGCATGGGCACACTTCAAAAGCTCCAAGAATTCAGTGGGTAACGTCTTGCATAACTCCTTGGGTGTGATGTTTAGCTTCATATCGAGGATAGTACTCTTCCGTATTGGTGTGCCAACAAAGGCCAAGCCTTCCTGGATCAGGATGTGGATATGGGTGCGGACCAGTTTGATATCACAGTTAGTGTTTTAAGGTCCAGTCCTAGGACCAACCAAAAACCGGTCCTAGAACTGGACCCTGGTTTTTGTTACAATTAGTCTTGGTGAACCGACAAAAGACTTGGTTGCGACCGGTCTTTTTGGCGGACTGATTGTACCCCCTATTTGGCAATACATTGATACATTTTCCCTGATTTTTGCATATTTTTACGATTTTATCTGAGTAAGATATAATATTTGTTGTATATGTCCCTCCTTCCATGACCTCGAGATCGACTGTATCTTTACCATATGTGGACGGAATGTCGTGATCAATAGCGGAAATGAGAGCCAGGAACCCCGGCTAAACTTGGTACAGCCACCGCTAAGCGCCAATCCCACGCCATTCTATCTCCTGATATGGGTTTTCAATGTCAATCTTACCTAAAATAACATGTAATCTTAAAATGGTCATATCTCGACTGTGTGTGAACCGATTTACATGAACAAAATATGAGCCACAAGTGTCTAGTATATTTCAGTATGTCGGTCCTGCAAAAAGACTGAAGGATCAGACTGGACCAAACCAAAAAAGACCAAAAACAGGTTTTTTCGGTCTCAGTCCAGTTTTTTTCATATCAGGAAATTCCCAGGACTGGTTGCGGTCCGGTCTTTTCCAAAAAAGGCAAAAGACCGGACCAGACCGGACCTTTAAACACTAATCACAGTGAATAAAGTTATGTACATGGACTACCTCAAGCTGTGCAAGCTGTAGATTGGGAAGGTCGGAACCAAGTTAGCAATGAACAGATGTTAGGAGTGAGAAGCATCCACCAATTGCCCGGAAATGAGGGATACTGTGTATTGAGAGAACGCCCATCCACATTTGTTGAAGATGTCCTCCAATAAGAGCCTGAGAGAACCTAGCACAAGTACACTGTGCTCTGACTGTTACGATTGTCTCATGAGCTCTCTATGTATCTTTTTTTTTTCTCGTTCCCTTTCGCTTTTCACCTTTACCTTGTATTCACATAGTATCATAGATCTCAGGTGATTTCTCATCTCTTCTACATCGCCGCTGATCTGTGTTTCCCCTATCTTCATTCCTATTCCTTCCTATCTTTGATCCGAGTCTCTGACTCATAACTTTGTCATTGCCTAGTCATCACTTACTGTACTGATAGGTCATCTGCAGTTCCTGACTCATTCCTTCCTGCGATGACGCACTCTCTTCCTTGCGATTCCATCGCCTTCCAGGTCGTAGTACTTAAGAACTCCTCTCCTCGTTTTGTAAAACCCTAAGCTAGAGCTACTTGAAATCACATCAGAGTCCTTAGCCATCCTCGAGTCCCTTTGTTCCCTCGTCCCTCAGTTCCTCTACCCTCTTCGGGTGTGCCCCTCAGTCTTAAGCCTCAGCTGTCTCACCAAGCATTACACTTGCTCAACTATCCCCTCAGCCTTAGCTTCATCCCACTTTTGAGTCTATAGCCGACCCTACCTGGGCCAGCTGTAACAAAAGCTCTAGCTTATCTCCTATGGTCACCATCACTGTGATCCGTCACCATTACTTTGAGAACCCCCTACCAGAAACTGGAGTGGAACACTCCATCCTTCCCTAGAAACCCCCTAGCTACTTTGTCCCATCAGCACTCCCTATCCACCTCCTCTTGGAGAGAAGAACCCATAACCTCGGAATACTTCCCAGACTCACCAGACGTCCCTCCTCAATGCTCTAGCGATGAGGACGAGACTGACTCAGAACTCCCCCTTCTATCCTACGAAGAACAGGAAGAGACCCTTGCCCTTGTCAAGACACAGAACTCGCCCACCAGTTCTCCTCCAGCCTAGTCCTTCCTTGAGTACCCACTCTCCTTTCCCTTCCCCTCACTGATCAGTAAACCAACCCTTGGCTTTACAGAACTGTGCAGAGTTGCACAGACTCACAGACCCTACAGAGAGGTACCTAGTAATACAGGCCTTCACAGACCTGTACAAACTAGCCCCTAACACTACAGGCCTGTACAGAGTACCCCTATCTCTACAGAGCTGCATAGACTATCCTGTACAAACTCTACAGAGTCCACAGACACATATACAGAGCTATACAGAGCTGTACAGACCAGACAGGAGTAGATGGTATTCTACAGATCATCCTAGCTCAATTCAAATCATATCAAAAAGTCAAATGCAATATATTGTTTGTACTACAATACATACAGAGATATACTACCACACTACCAATAGTGAATAGTGACAGCACTCACCAACAATAGTACCAAAGTCTACAAAGAAAGAAAAAGAAAAGTTAGTATTGAGTCAAAGAAAGCAACAGAACACTTACTACAACAATAGTACAAAGTCTACAAAAAATATCAAGCCAAGTCAGTAACTGAATAAAAGAAAGCAGCATACACTTACCATAGTATAGAGTAGTGGATGATGAAGTGTAATAGAATTGAAGTGTTGAAGTGTTGAAGTGTTGAAGTGTTAAAGAGGGATGGTGGTGGTTGAGGGAAGAAAGAGTGTGGGAATTAAAATTGAAGAGTGCTGGCTTTATATACCTGGTGGCTGCTGACTTCGAAATTTTACAATTTGTAAGCACACAACACAAATTCTGCTAAGTCTTTCTGCTACATTGCTTGACACATTGGTACACCTTTGCTACACATGACCAAGCACACTAACCAGACATAACAAAGCAGGAATCCTAACCAGATACTAACCAATCATGACCAGGCACACTAACCAGAACTAACAAAGCAGGAATCCTAACCAGATACTAACCAAGCTTGTCCAGGCACACTAACCAGACATAACAAAGCATGAATCCTAACCAGACACTAACTAAGCATGACAAGGCACACTAACCAGACATAACAAGGTATGACCCCCTAACCAGACACTAACAGCTTTGTCCAGGCACACTAACCAGAACTAACAAAGCAGGATCCTAACCAGTCCTAACCAGGCACTTAGTAACCAAGCACTAACCAGATACTAACCAAGAAACTGATCCGCAACTGTGTACCGTGGGCATTATGTGCTTAGCAATGGCTGTATCGGAGGTAGTATGGATGATTACCCTTCATTTTATCCATGGATCACATGATTCTGATCACAGGCAGCTGAGATATAACCGATTTCGTGTCAGATGTCATTGAGAAGAAATTGTCATTCAGAAGGTGTGGCTACCACATCTGATCCCGGCAGATCCGTGGTTCGAGACCACTAAACAATATGTAGCATAGATGGTTGGCTCCCATCTGAGCAAGTTTTCGCGCAATTCTGATCATAGGAAGCCGAGATATAACCAATTTCGACTTCTATGTCTTAAAACATAAATTGACCTCTGTGCAGTCAAAAAGCGGTGGAAAAAATCAGGAAAAATCAGCAATCATGGAAGTAAGTCATGGGAATATCTTTTTAGTCTGGGTTAGGCAACAATATTTTGTTAGTCGAGGTTAGGAGGTGAAACAATGTTAGTCTTGGTTAGGAATAATGGCAAAGCCAGGATTAGAAGTAAGTGAGCAATTAGTGGTGGGAAAAATCAGAAAAAATGGGAGATTATGGATGTCAATCATGGGAATATTTTCTTAGTCTGGGTTAGGAGGTAAAGATTGGTTAGTCCTGGTTAGGAGGCAAATCAATGTTAGTCTGGGTTAGGAATATCAGCATTAGTATCAGGTAAATCAAAAGTTAGTCCTGGTTAGGAGGCAACACAATGTTAGGCTGGGTTAGGAATATCGGCATTAGTATCAGGCAAATTAATAGTTAGTTCAGGTTAGGAGGCAACACAATGTTAGGCTGGGTTAGGGATATTGGTGTTAGTATCAGGAAAATCAATAGTTAGTCCAGGTTAGGAGGCAAATCAATGTGAGTCTGGGTTAGGAATATCAGCAAAGTCATTAGTGTCTGGTTAGAATTTCTGCTTTGTTAGTTCTGGTTAGTGTGCCTGGTCTTGCTTGGTTAGTATCTGGTTAGGATTAATCTGGTTAGTGTGCTTGGTCAACACAGCCATAGTCTGTACAGTCTGTACAGGGTCTGTCTGTACAGGTCTGTAGTGTCTGTAGTGTCTGTGTACTCTGTGCAATGATTACTAACCAATTACTAATCGACCGAAAAAAGTGTCTGACACAGCCACCTGTCTGTACAGACTGTACAGGTCTGTGTAACAAGCTGTGCTCTGTAGTCTTTATAAAGCAAAAATGTTGTTGTGCTAATCAGCAGCACACTCCTAGCAGAAATATCTTCACTCACCCACCTCCAAACCCCATTCCTCGACCACTCCCTCCTATGTCCAAACCCATTGAACTCCGCCTCTCAGCCCCAGATTCCTATGATGGTAATCAGTGTAAAGCTTTACCTTGGCTATGCTCAGTACAGAGGTATCTTGTCATCAACAAGGAGATTTTAAGAACGACAATCAGAAGATCTGCTATGCCCTTTCCTACACGAAGGAAGGAAACGCTGCTACCTGGGCGGACACCTTCACTGCAAAGCACCTTGATACAAGGTACCACCCTCGGAACATGGGATGTGTTACAACTGGCCTCGGGTAAGGTTGGCCGTAGACCTACTAAACCCGCTAACTCGGAGCAAGGCAAAGAGATGGCGCATAAGGCCAAAGGTCGGACAGAGCTCCAGGTTGACTGGTGGACGAAGGACTCCCTGATGGGTGGACAAAGATTCGAAGAATGGATGGAAAGGGTCTATTGCATGGCAAAGACGAAGCTAGCGAGCGATACTGTAGGTAGACCAAGATGAGGATCGTGAGAACTACAAGAGCTGTCTAATATAGCTAAGTGCGTAGTGCACAGACCAAGACGAAAGGGGAGACTAGGAGCTCGGGTATAATAAGGGAAATCTATGAGTGGATGATAAGAGTACACGTGGATGATGAGAGAAGATGCGAAGTCGAGAAGAAGTCGGAGATTGGTGATCCACAGTAAGAAGGGTGAATAAGAAGGCTGCGGAGCGCTAGGGTTATGAGTAAGCAAAGATAAGAGATAAGAGACAATAAGTGATAGGAGATACTCGGAGGCGGAGAGATACAGAGACAGAGACAGAGACAGAGACAGAGACAGAGACAGATGGAGGTAGACAGAGACAAGTCGAAGAGAGACGGAGATGGACAGAGATGAGTCGAAAAGAGAAAGAGACAAGTCGAAGGGAAACAGAGAGAGACAGAGAGAGAGGGGACTTTGTAAGACTTCGATGAGGAGGGGTCGAGGAAGTTGGGGAGGTCTTTGGAAGACTCCGGGAATACTTGGGAGGGTTCGGGAAGACTCGGGAGGGTTTGAAGAAAAGGAAAAGATAGGGGCTGAGGGATAAGTTATAATAGGATGACTGCGCTAAAGAGTTCAAAGCCACCTTCGAACATTCCAATTCTACAGCTAATGCCCTCGCCTGGCTCACCACCCAAAGGATGATCAAAAAATCCCCTGGCAAATACTCCATGTCCCTTGCTCCTACATTGCTCAATTTCAGAGCAATGTCGCCGTCTCTAAAGTAACCGGAGAATCAACCCTTTGTCACTACTTCTCCTCAGGTATCCCCCCTGGCGTCAATATCTTCATGGTTCCCCCTTTCCTGTTCCAAAATCCTCACCTTCTTCCGAAGCCCCCAACATCTAAATTGCCGCCAAGCTCATTGGCTCCTGGACCTTGCCAACTTCGACCTTAAGATTACCCACGTCCCAGGTACACATCTTGCTGGACCAGACACTCTCTCTTGCCACCCTGATCAGATATCCCTCGACGCTGACAATGAACATGTCACTCTCCTTCCCCCTTCACTCTTTGTCCACGTCATCGATACCACCCTTTGAGATATTATCTCCTTTGCCTCGGGCGACGATACTCGATGGTACCATCCCTCCCACCTTTTGCTCCCACCTCTTTGACTGGCAAGTCGATGGCAGAGTCCCCACCTACCAAAACCACGTCTATATCCCTGATTCCAACTCCCTCCGTTGTGACATTGTTGCTCGATCCCATGACCACCCCTCCGCTGGCCACCCTGGTTATCTTAAAACCTGCCAACTTGTTGCTGCTGAATACTGGTGGCCTGGTCTTGCTCAATTCGTGCATAAATACATTGAGGGGTGTTCTCTTTGCCAGCAATGCAAGGCAAACACCCATCCTACCGTCCCTCCTCTTACCCTGATCAAATTGACCTCCTCCCATCCCTTTCAACAGATCTCCTGTGATCTTATCACCAACCTCCCCTCCTCCTCCAGCTATGATTCCTTACTGGTCGTGGTCGACCATGGGCTTACGAAGGGGGTAATCTCTGTCCTACCAAGAAAACCATCACAGCTAAAGGAATAGCAACCCTTTTCTTTCACAAGGTATACAAATGCTTCGGACTATATGACAAAATCATTTCCAATCGCGGGCCACAATTCGCCTCCTCCTTTTCCAGAGAACTTGGAAAAGTCCTCGGATACAACCTCTCCCTCTATCACCCTTAAACTGATGGAGAAACTGAACATGTCAACCAGGAGGTCGAGACCTACCTTCGGATCCTTTGCAGAGATAACCCTACCACATGGGCAGATCTGATCACTCAAGCGTAGTTCACCCATAATCATCACCCCCATTCTGTAACCGGAAAGTCCTCCTTCTTCCTTATGATGGATTTCAAACCCCGTCTCCTTCCCACTGTCATTGCCGACTCTGATCTCCCTGCTATCAAATCCAGACTCAAAACCCTCTCTGCAGCCCGAGATGAAGCCCTCACTGTGCATGAGCTTGCTCGCCAAGTTATGGCCACTAGAAACGGTAGAGGATTTATCCTGTTCTCGAAAGGAGACAAAGTCTGGCCCGAGCCAAAACCACGAAACCTCACCTCTCAAAAGTTTGCCCTGAAACGAGAAGGACCTTTTACCATCACCTGAGTTCTATCTCCCATCACCTATCAGTTACACCTCCCTAAAACCTAGAGCATTTACAATGTGTTTCACACTTCCCTCTTATCGCCCTATCGCAAAAACCCCTGTACACAGCCCGAACTTCCCTGCTCCACCACCTGATCTTATTGAAGGCAAAGAGGAGTTCGAAATATTACACATCATATGTCACAAAGGCCCCCTCAATAACTGCATGTATCTGATCCGATGAAAAGGATATACAGCCAAAGAAGATACCTGGATCCCAGAACGAGAACTAAAATATGCCAAAACAATCCTTCTAGCATATAAGAAACTCCATCCCACCACTTTTCCCTCCTAACTCTTCTCACCTTAGAAACCCAATACTGTCCTCTTTTACAAAAGAATGTTTTCTTGCAATGCTTGCCTGTTCTGATGGTGTCCAAGAAGTCATTGAAATGGAGTCTGGATGAATGAATTGCAGTCATCTTGATAGAATTGCTCTGGACAGCAGCTGTAAACTGTATGGTCCACCCATTTGAGAATGTTTCTGCGATATCTTCAAGTGAATAATTCAAGAAGTTCTTCATGATGTGCTTGACGCAGATGTTGATGATGTGTGGAAAGCATCCTATTTGGCAGCAGTGCATGTTGAAGTTGACATTGCGAGATCACAACCGGGTCTCTAAACATTGCATACAAGTTGTATTGTTGGAAGCATTATCCATCATAAAGTGTCCAGCCTGATTTTAGGTCAGTCAGTTGATTTATGAGTATACACAAAATGTGAATATGGACCTTGGTTGTTGCTCTGATGTGAGCTAGTATGATTGTTAGGTCACCATTGTGTTTACCTTTTATTCTGGTAAAACCAATTAGTGTGCATCCCAATTCGAGACAGCCATGATCAAGCTCAAGGAACCTTCTCCAAGTCTTTATCACTGGTTTCTGAATTGGCACCCTACTTGGCCAGCTCTGCATTGATATCAATCTCTTCACCATCATCTTTCTCTTGTACAGTTGAAATGTGTGTAGAGTGAAAACACGAGATGGCAGTGTTTTTGGGACTTGCTCAGCCTGGACTCTGCTTTTTTGTGCCATAAGGGTCCTCAGGAGCAAAGACAAACGAGAGGAGTGACAATTTCAATGAAATTATTTTTAGTGATTCCGAGCAGATAGGCAATAACTTATGACCATTGCGAGTGGGCAGGAACATTCGAGGATGGCAGCTGGTTGTGGTTTAGGTACAAGGCCAGCCAACATGGTGAGTTATGGCCTACTATCTGATAGGTGCAAGTGGTGACACTTGAGGACTGTCAGCCACTGTCAGGTACATTGTACATGGGTTGAACGACATAAGGATGGATGAGCTGCGACTGTATTGGATGTGGGTGGAGATGAGGATGATGACAATTGTGGTTTAGCCATGGATGGGTGTGGGTGGGAACGGAGGACGGCAATGAATTCAGGATGAGTGTGGGCAGGAATGGAGAACAGCAAGTTGGAACCATTGAATGTAGGTGGGAATGAGGACGGCAACAATTTGGTTTAGGTACAAAGGTGTCATGAGTGGGGACATAGTGGGTGTGAGTGGGCCTGGAAACGAGAATGGTAAATGAGGTACAAAGACTTGACATGACAACATGAGTCAGAACAATCGGGAACTAGTGGTAACAAGGACGGCAAATGACTGTGAATATTGAATTGTGATACATTGTGAACAACAACACCATACATGCAACTACATAGCTGGTGGAGATATGGAGATATATAGTAGGAAATGTTGACTATAGACCCGATCCGAGTCATCGCACCCACTCAACCTCCATAGTCACCCTCTTCTTACTCATAAAGTTTCCCAGTCCAGGTTTTCACAGACCACAAAAACCTTACCTTCTTCCATAGCCCCTAACATCTGAATCACTGTGAAGCTTGTTGGCTTCTTGACCTTGCCAATTTCGATCTTAAGATTACCCATTGTAAGGACTTGGTCAGGCACTCAGGGGCTGCACCCCTTTGAGTGCCTTGTCAGCTAGCATAACGACTCATGTGATTGATAGGATCACATGTGTCACTTTGTATTTCAGATTATCTACAGCTAGCATATATAAATAAGTAGGATGACCCTCATACTTTTTACCTTAACTTTCACTCACGAATAGTAGACATCTGCTGTCTGTTGTGTGGGAGTCCCTCACAGTCCCCGATATACTCCAAGATGATAGGCAACCTGTAGCAGGTAAAATTAGTCAACGTGTTTTCCATTTGCACGGTGATACCTATGTAGTCCTGTAGTGGCTTGATGTACCCCGAAGTCAATTCGTCGAAAGCCGTCTCATTGAAGCCAGATACTCTTAGCTTACTTACCAACAACCCACTTAACAAACATATAAAACAAAGCTGCACACTGTTGCACCATCACTAATCTATTCCATGCCTGCCTTGGCCACATTGTCATTCCCCTTTGTTTGGCTGGTATTGACGGTATTGACATTTTTTAGTGGCAACAGATTACATTGCCACAGCCACCCTATTCTCGCCTGCTATGTCAGAGACTATCCAGAGCAGTGTGCTGTCACTGGAGCATACTGTGGCAACTGCCCAATTGGTGAGCATACATCACTGGAGCATACTGTGGTGGCTGCCCAATTTGTTGCACTTGAACAGCTGGGCTCACTGGAGTACTCTTTGGCATGTTCTGAAGTCCGAATCAAACCATTACAGCGACCGTTTTGGGCGGGTCTCCCATATGTCAACATCTTTCAGTTGATCATGCCGGATATCTTACACCAACTATATCCAAGAGTCATCAAATGGCATTTGCTTTCCTGGCTTAGTGGCGTGATGGAGATAGACTCAAGAGCACGGAAGCTACCAGCAAATCACAGCATTCATATCTTCCAAAAGGGAATGACAATGCTATCGCAAGTTAATCGTACCGAACACAAGCAAATCCAATTGCCTTGTTCCTCTTCGGATTGGTCGCTGACATCCAACTCCCCAATGGTATCTCAAGCGAGCCTCCATATCGACTTCACAAAGGATGCATATAATGCTATGAACCATAAAGAAGAGTTTTTTCAAATGACGAAGTGGCTCGAATGGAAAGAGAAAATTACCCATCACGCAAACCACGTTATGTGGCAATACCACTCAACTGCAAGTGTCCCTGCATGTCAAACAGAATTCTGGTATCCTCCCAACCTCACTCAGCCTCTACAACACCGGATGACTATCCATCCAACACAGAGATCTGTTCCTATATCAACTATTGAGTCACAACATTACTACATTGTTTGCTCAATCATTTGTCCCAGCACTCAAACATTTTATAGCACAATTTAATGACCCAACCATTTCTGGCATACTAATCAGCTCAAGGAACGCGCAGGTTTTGTACACCTGTCATTTAATTCCCTTCCAGTATTTCTGTCTTACAGTGCCATGAATCAAAGTTGCCATGAGTTCGGGAGACTTTGATTATCATCTGTGGCTGTCCAGCTTGCTTTCTTGCCTTTTTGGGCAGGTTGACTAGCCTTGAGGAGCAGTGGGTCAATGGGTAGGTCATTGGTATCCATAGGCATCAGTTTGTAGGGAGAGGGGACCATACAGAGGCAATTTTTTATTATATTTTTATTATCTAGATCATATCTACAGACAGTCGGTGTGGATGCACAGCCACACCATGGCTAACCCTGAATCAGCAAACCTTCTTTCTGAGCACTGACTGGTTTGGCAACCAGTGGTTTGGGTGAAACCAAACCAGCTCAAACCACACCAAACCTGGTTGCTGAGAAGGGCCTAAATATCTTTTTGCATAGTTGGCCAAGCAAATTGCAGGGCTACCAGTCACTGAATTTGTTGACTGCCATATCTGGCAATCAGAGATTCATGACAGATTGTAATAAGAGAAGTACGTAAAGAAGGAGGAACAAAGACTTGTGTTTTGCGAATTTAATAAAAGATAGTTATTTAACCGATAGTCAGTATTTTTTGTTTCTTTTTGTATTTTATTGAGAAAAGTGGAAGAGAGGTGAACATCATTGATGAAGACATGTGGGGGAAGTACACTCCTCGGCCTTTTTCTCTATGTTCTTCTCCCTAACATTTTTGTTACTTTTGGTGATTTTGCATTCTTTTCATTTTGCACTCTTTTCACTTGTGACTTCATTGTAGACTTGGTAGCGCTCTGCACTACTTCTAACCATCACCATTGGATTCTCCATGGTTGATAACTCCCTCCTACATCATTCCTCAATGTTCTACACCTTTGTGGTCCTTTCGAGTTGTGATGATTATTCCCATCATTGTGGCTGATTGTGGCTGCTAGTTGTTTACCAGTATTTACAGCCTGGCTACTCAACTCAGACCTGTTATTCATGGTGTTGTTCGATAGCTGGCATGCCGCAAAAGTCTCTGACAAGAGCATGCGACATGCATATGATAAAGGAAAACATGAAGGACAAGTTATTGACCTATGGAGGCAGCCAGTGATTCCCGGAAGGCTGAGCAGAACTTGCGGTGTAAAAGACTTATTATAAATGTTACCACTACTCCATGGTCTTGAAAGTCTGCTTACTGCATGATGGCCAGTACATCATCAATGATTATTGTCGTTCACTCAAGATACCCTCAACGAAGTTGATATGATGAAGTAGCACTATCATATTGATGGTGTATCCAAATTACATGAATTCACTGAGTAACTATATTGAAGGAGGTCATGCATGGGTGACCAAGTTGGATCAGTCCCATGATGTAGTGTAGTTGAAGGGTATAGTATTACCTTTGAGGGGTAGGAGGGTAGGATGGGAGCCTCGGTACTCAGGGGTCTATCCAATGGTCACCTAGATATTGGTATGATATATTCACAATTCGATCAGATATGATCACTCGATATGTGGTAATAGAGAGATGCAACAGTATACTAACTGAAGTCCAGCGCTGCGGCTAGTCCATGGTGATTTGGCAACTATAATTCAAAACAACGTGGCCTTCGGCTGCTCTAGGCGACCCACAGACATTCAATAACATCAATATAGCTTCATTGAAGACCCACTCAAGCACATATATCTGCGATCTCGGACGCTTTCTTGTACCCTAGTCAGCAGCCACTAGACATAAACCTCAGAGTCCTCTGTTCTGTTTCCCTTGGTTACTCACAGTGGACTTCAGGTCAGTAGCTCATTGTATTTCACTTAATATCATTCTTTGGTTACTCACAGTGAGTGGACTCGGAGCAGTGTGACCTACAAGTCCCCTTTAGTGGTAATCTCACCCCCACAAGCTTATTTCGCTTATCAGGACGGACACATTGAGCTTCCAAAAGCCTTGGTCAATCTGACATACATACACATCATGTGCATGATGTACGAGCTGCGGAACTCCATCAGTTTCACACCAGGCCACAAACCCCATGTGGAAGGAACCAAGGAACCGAGTCACGATGGTGCAAACCAACACGGTCACCATCGCCAGTTGTGTTAAGCGAGAGGTGAGACGAAGCCACTCATTAGAATTTGCAAGAAGCATGTCCAGTTTACGATATCAACACTAGAAGAGTAACTCACCAGGAATGTACACATTTTCAGGAAAATCCTCTGAAGCCGAAAAGGATTCTGGATTCTGCAAAGGAAAATAACTAGCCAGGTGTTGTGTATGATACATCGCAAGGAAAAGTTACCCGCTGTCCTGCTAGGGACAGACAAGTTGTTACAATAGAAGTCCTGCACAGGTTCTCAGGGTTGTGAAATCCATGAGTAGCGAGCGGGGTATGATTTTACCGCACTTAAAATCATTGGTGAAGAGCTAAAGAAAAAGCACAAAGTTTTTTCACTCAGTCTACATATTGAATTGTACACGTTCTGGCAGTCCTCCGGCCCACACTTGAGAATAGCTTGAGCACCTGTGTGAGACTCACAAGCATCTTCTGTGAATTGGAAAAGGATCAAAAAATCCAATCAAAGGAAGCTGAATGGAAATTATCTTCTAAGCATAGGAACAAGAAGGAGTGAGGTTTGTTGATCATCAGAACGATCTTCTGTTCGGATATCCAAGTCAAGAACTTCTCAGGTAATACTGTTGATCCAGTAGTACTGGGGTATTTCAATACATGAGTTTCCTTTCTCATTTCTTCAAAATCCTTGAGATTGTATCCTCGCATCAGCCTTGCCAGACTTAACATATTATATAGTGCCTCATGCCATTGATATGTCCTGAAACTACTTTGTAGAAACGCAGATTATGTTGAGATTGGAAGACGAACCTTTGAGATAGATTGGAGACTAACCCGGATGATCGGTTGCAATGAGTCTGGAGTTTTTTTTGTTGATCCAAAACTCAAGCCTTAGGCTCCCCAGAAAGGAAGGGCTTAACTTGTTGAGGCTGTTCCAATCAGGTTCTCCGGGACACTCTTGGGCTACCAAACCCTTAGCTCACCTCAAAACTTGTCCCTTTGTAAAGAAAATTTGTGGTGATATTAGAATATTAAGCGATCATCCTTGGCCTCTACTCTAGACACTCTTCCATAGAGTAGCTTTGTGTGTGACCAATGCCTTATGAGATTTTAACTTGTCCAGTTGATGGATTCACAGGCCAACATTGTTGATTTAGGTCCAATGGTGATGGTTAGAAGTAGCGCAGAGCGCTACAAAGTCTACAATGAGATACAAAGATGAAAAGAGTGCGAAATCACCAAAATTAACAGAACACACAAGACTTTATGATGTCTTTCCACACTTTTTTTCTCTTATTCCCCCTTTCTGCTTTCAGAGAGGCAACATGGGTGGAGAGATACTGCTCAAGAAGCTCCAGCAGGTCCTTTTCATTTCCATCAAAATTGGTAGAGTCTTCTTCATCTGGTTCCTCTGACACTTGGTGTGTAAAAGTCCAATCCTAGAACCAGACATTAGTGACTCTGTTTGTCGGCCCATGAGATCAGTGTGACCTGATCTGAGAAAATGATGTTATATTTCAAAACTGGGAATGATCTGTTTTTGGGACTGGAATACCTGGAAAATATTTTGTCAAGTTCCCAACCTTGATAACATGTACTAGATGCTCTTTTTATCTAGTCTTATCCAGACTAGAACGGTCTGGAGAATCTTGACAGAGCTGGCCAGTTAGGTACCTTGGCTGGGGTAACTGTCAGCCATGCAAGTTTATGTGGCTTGAAGACATTCATCCAGCTACTCCTTCTATTCAATTGTTATTGTATGAAAGTTGAGATTCAGGCAGCCAGATACGGTACTGCCTACTTGCTAAGCAGTAGTCGGAAGATTATTGCCAACTACATTGTCCTTTTCTGAAGGGCCTGCCCCTAATAATTTGCAGCATCCACCTATGTAATAAGTTCCTTTTGGTATTGAGCCCAAACCGCCGGAAGCTGCTAGATGGGTTTCAGGGAAGGTTCAACGCAAATTCCATATGAAAGCAGATACTATAGAGGTACAGATTAGTACAGATATCAGTCCCATTATGAGCTTCATCATCCACCTGAATTTCGTATCTCTCAGAGAGTTTGTTCATACTCCTACTAATACCAATTTGGTTAGGTAATGTCCATTAAAACAACCCATGTTGTAGATTTTGGCCAAGTAGGCCATTGACTGGCGTGCATTCTGGAAGTTCGGCCAACAGTCTGCTCCACATGCGCTCGGTCTACCTGGAGAATATTCTTGGCTTCATTGTCATTATCGTTTTCAGAGTGCTTATGCCCCAAGTAAGGCGAAACGGTTACTTGGCCACTAGTCCATCGCAAAGTTTTGACTTGGCATCAACTCGAACTCCTAAAATGCCTGTGACCAAATCTGGATCGGGAGATGGAGATGATGTGTGTGAGAGGGACATTAGTGTGCAAGAGAGGTCAAAGGGGTTGGAGGGAGGTGTGAATGAAATTGGGTGCCAGGGGCTAGGTTGACTAGGTTCAGTGCCAAAGGTTTGCTGGGGATCGAGAGGGTTGGAGTGTGTTACAGGCACAGGGGGGTTGAGAGGAGGGTTTGTGTTTAAGCCAGGTTGAGGGGAGGATCTGGTAGAATATTTTGCAATCACACCATCTGCCAATAAATACATTATAGTCAGATAGAGAATCACATCTCCCTCAGACATGGCACACTTTCTCTGTCCCATTTTAACTGAAAGGTTGAAGGGGAAAAAACAACCCTGGATTTAACCATGCAGTGGGTGGATAAAAGAAAGTGAGGGGTGGTGGGTTAGTGGGTTGCTATCAGGAACAGGGTCAGAGTCTTTGTGATATCTGAGTAAAAGAGATAGGCCAAAGAGGATTGGAGTGACAAGGTGGAAACAAAGAGGTGCTTGGTGAAAGGTAAGAAGAGGCAAGGTGGTCCAATAGTGCAGCTGCCAGAAAACCTGGCTGAGCTTGGAGAAGTGCATCTGCATCCCCTCACTGAGTTATTATGGTCACTTCATTGATGCTATCAAAGCATTGGAGGAGGAAGTTCTGCGGGCGTGCTACCCCCTTGCATGCATCTCAAATTCAGGTGCTTGTTGCGATGATCATCCTGATGCATTTTTCTATGCTTTGGAATGGTTTGGATGAGGTGACAGAGTGGTTGTTAAAGAATACAGGCCAGCAGACTATGGCTTTCATTAACCTAACAACCTCTTGGCATCAAGAACCTACTAGGGTCTTTTAACCATTCTAGACACACAGCTGATCATGCGACAATTAACAACACTCCAGTGGAACATCAGCAAGATTTTGAGTCAGTGTCCCATGACAGGAGCACGCTCCCAGCAGGTTCCATCGCTCCATGTGTTGTTGCAATGGCGACAGACATCCTTCCAATTCATGCAGCTGATGTTGAAGTTCTGAACACATTGGAGAGGATGAAGGACGAGAACGAATTGCTGTTGTTGCACAACCTCGCAACAGCCTGGTGGAAGTTCCCACAGATGCGTATGCCACTATGGGTGGACATATGTACATTCTCTTGTAGGAATCATTCTACCCTTTTTGTATCATCTTACATTCATCATATCATCATATTGATAAGCGCAGCAAGCTTGTTAAAAGTGACTTGTAGGTCACACCTTCTAACCATCGCGATTGGATTCCCCATGGTCGATAACCCGATCAACCTTTTCTTCGCGAGGGTCTCTATAGACCCTTGTGGTCGCTCTACACAATCTTCTTTTCTTCGAGTTGTGATGATTATTGCTAGTTGTTTGCCAGTTATGTGCAGCCACTCGACATAACCCTCCCTCTTGTAGCCCTCATGTTCTGGTCTGACGCGACTCAACTCTATACTTGTACTTTGGAAACCAATCTCAAAGTATACCAATGCCAGCCATCTGCGATGTATGCATATGCAGCTGTTATCATCAGTAGGAGAGAAAAGATGTGCAGCTACCATGAACTTTAGTACCTACATTTGGGCATGATATGATACATCGTTTCCGAGGAAAGGTGTCAGAACTCAAGAAAATGGCACCACGTGATTACGAGGGCATGTTGCAGGTGAGCCATCTATGCTCTGGAAGTCAGGGGTACTACAACGTCTAATACCGGCTTTTGCTGCATTTCTTCCCGAACCTCACAACACATGATCTTCAATGAAACTACACTCAAACACTGGCACAGCCTGGCAAAATTGCGCATGTATACTATCCTGGAGTCTGTAACACAGGACATCTATCTTCTGCTTTGAAATGGGTAGGATGCCTCTTTTCAGGCCCGACATTGTGCATGACTCAAACACCCACTGATTTGGTGTTTGTCCCTACATCAGCTTACTGGCCTCTCAAATCCATGGGATTCATATGCAGAGGAGGAGGAACAGTTGAACGAATCCGTGATAAGCTCCCAATCCCACATCGTCAATTTCAGCAATCGCCGGTTACCTGGCTTTCCGACAGGCACTGGGGCCTACAACCGTCGCCTGAATCTGATTCTCATTGAATCAGCTGGATCATCTCACCAACATCACCCTACTCAACATATTAGAGAGGAACCGAAAACTGGAACTCGAGTATCCACTGAAAAGTGACACTAGGTCGGTGACAGTGAGCCTTGAGCTTCAGGAGAGGGAGAGGGCAATAAAAAGGGCAAACAGAGGGTGGCCTAATAAGGGCAAGAGGAGGTCAAGAGAGAGGAGATGAGGCAATGGAGACAGCAGGCGAGATGGTGGAATGAGGGTGTGAGCCCAGTGAGAGGCTTGGCAACAATGCGTTCAAGGCATTCATGGCTGAGTATCATATTGCTGTTCCATATTTTGTTGCCTAGGTACCAGACAGAGGAGTTGGGGTTATGTAAAGCTAACAGACAAACAAACTAGATGGTTCTGTCAGATTCATGTGAAGTACTTCCTGTCGAGAATTATTGACCGTTGTGTTGACTGCCGGGAACCCCTTCAAACCAGTCGAGTGGAAGAGTTACACACACATGTCAGAACATTGTCAGAAAATTATGCATTGATGAAAGTTCTCGTCAGTCATTGACCATCACGGAGAAACATTGAGAAGCCTGGCAGCCGCCTCTACAGCGAAGGACACGTGGTCTGGGTTTTCCTCCCCAATTGCGGGTGACAAAAGGGGATGTCAAGACTCGGAACTCATGCAACCCGTGTGTATGTGCGGGGGAGGGAGGGGATGGGTCGAGGACGAGGACGAGGAGTGAGTGGATGGGGATGGATGAAGGATGGGAGGGTAAGGGCAAGTGCAATGAACCAGACTATGAGTATTTGCGCAACAAAGACGGAGTTCCTTGTCACAACTGTCATGGAGTGGTCACAAAATGGCTCAATTGCTTGATTCAAACCCAGTGAGTGCTACTTTATGTGTCATCTCAGTTCTGATGACTTCCACAGAATACTGGCCAAAGCATCCAAACAACATGGCTTCGCTTGTATGTCTTGCACTGTATATTAATTTATGTCATGCCAAGAAATGCATAGCTCGTCGCTGACATCACTACATCAGCTTAAAGTCTGTTGCCATCAACCTTGCGCCATCAGTGTACAATCTGGTTGCTCCAGCTGGGGACATTCAGGATCGATACCCATTAGGGCTGCAAAGCTTCTCGAGCAATCCGTGTTCTTGTGGGGTGGAATCCCCATGGTCGATATAACCCTATCAGACTTTTCTCCTCGAGCTTCGAGTGGTGATTACTTGTCCCACAGTTGTAGCTGATTGTGGCTGCGGCAGAAGTTGTGTTCTGTTTCCCTTGGTTACGCATCAACTACACCACCTGGAGCGAGGAGATGAAGGCTCTGCTTTGTTCCTCTCTGGAAGCTTGTAGATGGCACAGACATTCGCCATTTGCAACACACTTCTGGAGGCCGAGGCGGCAGTCTTCCTTGACATCAGCATGATATTTGCGTGTAAAGACCCACTTGGAACCAATGACAGGTCAATCTGTAGGCCTAGGAACAAGAGTCCATGTCCCATTTCTGCCTCTGCAATTCGACTCGTCTAGAGCAGCATGCCATTCTTTCCTGGAGGGGAGGTGACAAGGGCCTCCAACAGGAGTGGAGGTGGTGACCATGTCGTGAGTCCGAGATGAAAAACAATCGAGAACTGTTTGAACATGCATGCTCCAACCCATCATTTCTTCGGCACTGTCTGTTGATGGGTCACATGTGGAAGACGGAAGAATGGCGTGGCGCATCATTGTGCACCACTGCCCATCTGTGTCTCCACACGTACCCGTTATGTAATGGTAACATCATCACCATTAACAGCATATTGAGTCTACTTAGTAGGTTTGTGTCTTTCAGCTTGAATCCTGACAGCATTATATACAATTTTCTTTTGCTTAATAAATTTTGTGTTTGATACTACAAATCCTCATTGTTTGTATGATGTGGTTTGTGAAAAACTATACATGCAGTTGAATGTAGAAACCATTCAAATGGAAGACAATCTGTATTTTGAACAAGTAATATGTGTTCTTAATTGTATATTGTGACAAGCACAGGTGGGAGCCTAGGATCGAATAGGGTTGGACTCAGAAGTCTCGGAAGTCTTGGAACCAACAATTTGGAGTCCTTGGAGCCAGGGAGCCCAGGATCCAATGGGGTCGGAAGTCTTGGAGGTGTCAGAATTGACGAGTCCTTCGAGTCACAGTCCGGTGCCACAGCTTGTGCTGTCGAGACCACCAAGTTCATAGATAGTCATGGTAGTCTGAGTTGAGGCTGGATCCAATGATGGAGTAAGTGGTGTCAACTCTTTGTGATCTGGCTCAGTACAGGGGCTGGGAGGGACTCGGATCCAATTGGGTCCAAGTCAGAAGTCTTGCAAGTTGAGAGTCCAGTGCAGCAGATGTGCCTGCAAGAGAATTAGAGGTAGTATTGAACACAGAATTCACTGAGATATAGAAGATAGTAAGCACCCCTCTGTATCTAGCATATATAGTCCCCTCCCTCCTTAGGGCTTTGAGAATAAGGAGTTTTGTACGACTTTCACCCCACTTCTAATGTGCTTCTAAGTCAGCCTTCAGACCCTGTTCCCCTAATCATGAGATGGACGACATCGATGACATGCTCAATGAAGCCACCAAGCGACAATTCACTCGAGGTTTATGTTGAGTGGTGGTAAATACTGGTAAACAACTAGCAGCCACAATTTGATAAGTGCAGAAAGTTTGTGGGTGTGTGATAACCACTACAAAGGGACTGTCACACTGTGAGTAACCAACTTGAATTATATTGAGCAAACAACAATGTGCTATTGACCTGGAGTCTACAGTGATTAATCATGGGGCTTACATGCAGTGGCTGTAAATACTGGCCTGTGACAGTGCAGCCTGGCAGCCGTAATCAGCCACAAAGCTCGAAAAAAGAAGATAGAGGTGTGTAGAGACAAGGATCAAGAACATCAAGGAGAAAAGTTTGATAAGGTTATTGATCATGGGGAATCCAATGGTGATGGTTAGAAGTAGCGCACAGCACTACAAAGTCTACAATGAAGTAAAAAGGATGAAAAGAGTGCGAAGTCACCAAAAGTAAACAATCATCATAACTCAACAAGGAAGTGTAGAGTGACCACAAAGGTCTAGAACATCGAGCAAATATGTACAGCGAAGTAGTGCAGAGTGCTACATAAGTCGTAACAAGGACAGCTGCTTCTAAAACAAGGCCACATTGACTGTATTGTATGTAGGTATGTTGTACTGAATTTCAACATGGCCTACTAGTTTGATTTATAACAATCAATTTTGACTCTCATTACCCACTTTGATGAGATTTCACACTCTTTTCATCCTTTTAGACTTTGTAGCGCTCTGCGCTACTTCTAAGTTGAAGTGTTAACCATCACCATTATGAGGATTCTCCATGGTCGATAACCCTATCAAACTTTTCTCCTTGAGGTTCTAGACCCTTGTGGTCGCTCAACACACCTCTACCTTCTTTTCTTCGAGTTGTGATGATTATTCCCACAGTTGTGGCTGATTGTGGCTGCAAGTTGTTTGTCAGTATTTACAGCCATAAGCCTCGGAGTTCCTCTGTGCTGTTTGCCTTGGTTACTCACAGTGCACTCCAGTGTGATCCTAGAGTATTTAGTGGTCACTCCACCCCACAAGCTTAGAATCTTTGCTTATCATTCTCTAAGTTGAGATAGGCATCCACTTTATTATTATTATCTGCTAGCGCAATAATTATGTCTAGATGCTCTATCTTACTGTTGACATGCAGTGTGTCAACAGTTTGTTTGCCTGTGCCTTGCCACACCTCAAGGACTCGGTTGTCACTAAAATGGAGGCGAGTCAGGAAGACAATGAATGTGTTGAACGTGTCTGCCAGTCCAAAGCGATGCTTCGCATCCCATGGCATGTACTATTGGTGTCCTTCCAAACGGATGTATTTAGGGCTGTGTAGTAATCGACCAAGCGCAAACTTTGTCCATGCAACTTGGCACCACTTCCTGTAAGAAATCAAGGCACACGACACACATGACTGCCACTCATTCACGGTCCTGAGGCAATCAATTCGGGAGCATCACATGATATATAATCACTTATGTTTTACTTTACCTCAAGCTGTCGACCATATCTCTCTGCTGATCCAGTATGTAGATTCATATCCTTTTCGTCTATTCTACAATCCCGTCCCGGAACTGTGTTTGTACTACATAATTTATGTAAGATTTGTAATACTTTTTGGACAATGTTTCAACATTGATTCAAATCACTTTGATGCCTTTCCAAGACCTCAAACCCGAACCTTCCTTTTCAAGTAAAATCTCTCTCTGGACCTCACTCCTCTCCCTCTTAACCTCATCCCTTGATCACTAGCTAGCATGTAAATTCCAATTGTGTGGTATCAGTTTGCCAGAAGTTTCATGTTGTTTCCATCCTCTTGCAACTTTGTAGGTTTCTAGCCTGCCACACCAATAAGTGGTCTTGCCTCCACAGCCTTTGATATACAGAAGACAGGCTAGTACTACATCACCTTAAAAACAATACACAACTCAATCGCAAAATTTGTAGTATGCTTGCTCTTTAGCTCTCCAGGAATGTAGGGTTGTGTGAAGTGTATGCTGGGCTGGTTTTTCCCACCACCTGTATAGAAGATGCCATAAGACATCTCTTCGTATCCTGCGGTGTTGGCACTGACCTGCATGCTTTGTGTGTGCACAACCTTACTTCTTCAATCACAACGACACACCAAACAGACTGGGAACTCAAAGAGACTCACTTGACTGGTATGTACTCCACCAGGGAATGCACTGCCAAACAGACTGGAATGGGATATGTCAGATGATGATGATGATGATGGGAATGGTGAAGCATCAGATGATAATACAAACATCTCCAACATGTATGAGATGTTTGATTCCTATTATGGAGACCTGGAAGGAGGCCATTAGAATTTATTTGACCAATTGTCGCCCAAAAATGCATATGTTTCAAGCAGGCCCTAACAGACAGTCTGTGAAATCTAGTTGGTGCCATAATGTGAGTGCCTATATAACAATAGTAATGTTGTTTTCACATATGGTTGATGAATATCCAAGATTTCTCTCAATAATGAACTGGATTCAGAGACCCTTTCGATACGTATGTTCCTCTTTCAAGTGACATGGGTGTGGATAGATATTGATTTCCATCTACTAGTGTTGGACCCAAGGATGTGTCTGGGGCAATTGGAGCACATACTCACTGTTTCACAGAAGGCTTGGGGGATGAAGCCAGGATGGCGTGGTGGTGGAGTCCATATTGAGATCATACTGCTATTCCATGCTCATTCTGACTTGGTCCGACAATGGTCCACTCTCTTTTCATTCCACTCTATACTGGACCAACACTGGTACTTGCTTTCTGGTCATTGCAGACGTCCAGACACACTCTCCTTCCTCCTGCCTACTCTCCAAGAACCCCGTGGACGAACCCACTCATGTAGTACACACACCAGTAGCATGGACCATGTAGCATAAGTATATATAAGCATGAATACAACCAACAGAACAAGAACAGTCCCTTCCTTCATAGCTTGCTTTGACTGATATTGGTGTGCCAGACGCTGTACAATGTCATACTATGGTCGCCTTCATTAGAACAACACTAACTCTCCCGTTCTCTCACACTACCAGTTGCTGGTACACGTGACAACAACTTTGTCCTTCACCTTGTTTCATCGACCCACAGCGTAGGCCTTAAATACATACCCATGCTTGGATAGTGGTTTCCCGTAGTGTTTGAAAGTCCAGTCGCAAAAAGACTGCAGACCGGAATGTTCATTATATATCAGATGTATGTATATTGTAGTACAACTTGTAAATAGTATAGTCATCAATGATCTACTTGCTAACTATGTACCTAGCTCACATCTCACTAGTAGTAGTTATATTGAGGTATGGTCTACAATACATCATATTCTGCTTGACAGAACTCATACTTATTCCTCAATCAGCTTTGTCGAGTGTCTAGCAGTTTCGTGCCAGCATCTCTTTTGTTCATCATGCATCATGCTGTGGGTTCCAATACCAGCAACCACCTGACAATCGAACAGTTCATCTTGAGAAGTTTCCAAACAACTATCAGACACTTCTTCACGCATCTTGACCTCAATCCACAACTTTGATTATTCGCTTGCTGCCCTGAAATTCTGCTATGTCCTATATAGTGTTTTCAAGTCCGGTCTGGTCCAGTCTTTTGCCTTATTTGGGCAAGACCGAGACCATAACCAGTCCTGGGAATGTCCTAATATGGCAAAACCAGACCAAGACCGAAAAAAACCGATTTTTCGGTCTTTGTCGGTCTTTTGCTGGTCCAATTACGGTTATTAACCGGTTGTCAGGGGTTTGGAAAATACTACCGACTCCTGGCTTCCGGTCCATATTTTTTTCATTTAAATCGGTTCAGGGGTTGTCGAGATATGATTGATTTAAGATTACATGTCATTCTCGAGTATATCTACTGAGAAAACCTATTTCTGAGAATAGAATAGCATGAGATTGGCGCTTAGGGGTGGCTGTACGAAGGTAGCCAAATTATGTGGCTTCAATATGTGCCAAAAATTATGTAATTCTGCCCATATGCGGCCAAGATATGGCCGATCTCGAGTCATATGTCATTTTGGAGAAGGTATTTTGAGAAATTATCATAACTAACTCAAATAAAATCCTAAAAATGTGGGAAAATCAGGATAAATCGGTCAATATACTACCTAATTAGGGGCTAGCATGGTCCGCCCAAAAGACTGGTCCTGACTAGTTTTTGGTCAATCTTTTGATTTTCTCGAAATCAGAAGACCAAGACTGATGTACATCAAAACCAGGATGGACCAGACCAACCAGGACCAGTCGTTATCGGTCCGGTCCGGTTAAAAATCGGGTTTTTATTGGTCTTAGGACCGGACCTTAAAACACCAGTCCTATACAAGAACAAGGTCAGTTGTTCAGCCATTCCATTTAAAACTTCACATACCAGGACATGACTTCAAGCACTGGCTTGCAAGGATGTTGCATCAAGATATAGAAGATGAAGTAAACCAAAGTCCGGTCGGACTATTGGACTGTCACCAAGTTGGGGGCTATACCAACACTTGGAAAGAGGAGAAGAAGTGGAAGAATGTAAAGGACTTTGGCTATCAGCTCAAGAGGTCAAAGCTGGGTCTACCAGCTATGACTGACTTGAGTATTTATACAATCGGACTATTCTACATACAGGCGGACTACATGAGGTGTTATCTATATACATTCTAAATGACATCAGGTCTACATAATGACATAAGGGAGTGACTAGTAATGGCATGATAGTGGTTACGACATGATAATGTAATGACATTGAGGATGAGGGTTGAGGGTAGGTCACCTGACCTTAGTCCAATTGTCGGTATGTCCGGACTCTGGCTGTCTCGGTGATGCCAGACTGTGCTCCAGACTGTGAGCAGTCAGTTGGACTAGACCAGTGACCTGTGTGATTTACAAGAGAAGAAGGTGTGGAAGTACAGCCTGATGAAGCACTGGCTTGGAGGATCTTGTCTTGTTAAGATATAGAAGAAGGTCTAGAAGTACAGCCTATTGATCCCTTTCAAGATTTTCTAAGGCAACATACATCACAGAATTACCCATTGTGTTTTTTTTCTGGAATCTATATGCATGTCTTAATCTCCCACCTAATAATCATTTTAAAAGGGCCAATATGTACTTGATTGAGGTCATTCCAGCCTCCAAGAAGCCATCTCTCAATCAAATCAACCATTTTCTTTGCCTGATCATTGGGTATTTACTCTTGGTCAGAGGTAGGAGATGTTACATTTGGTGATTTCACACTCTTTTTATCCTTTTTACCACATTGTAGACTTTGTAGTGCTCTGCGCTACTTCTAACCATTACCATTGGATTCCCCATGGTTGATAACCTTATCAAATTTTGCTCCTTGATGTTCTAGACCCTTGTGGTCGCTCTACACACCACTACACTTCTTTTCTTCAAGTTGTAATTACTTTTCCCACAGTTATGGCTGATTATGCCTGGTTGTGGCTGCCAGTTGTTTGCCAGTATTTACAGCTACTAGACATAAGCCTCGGAGTCCTCTGTTCTGTTTCCCTTGGTTACTCACAGTGGACTCCAGGTTAGTAGCTCATTGTTATTCGCTCAATATCATTCTTGGTTATTTACAGACCCTATAGTCTCTATTCAGTGGTTATCCCACCCCCACAAGCTTTCTCAGCTTATCATGGGTATGATACCCCTAACCAATACCCTAAAGCATATACCACAGTATATTTAGCATCAGAATGATTTACTGACTGGTACATTTGTACCTCTAAAAATAGAAAGATTGATAGAACACCATTTATTAAAAGGCTCCCCACCAGCACACACTGTAGCCTAGTGTTTAAAAGTCCGGTCCTAGAAAGACTGAGAACCGGACTGGACTAGACTGCTAGGACCAGTCCTAACCAGCAACCAATGTTGGCCCCTATTAGATAGTATAGTCAGTCCTCTATTTACCCTGATTCTTTCTTATCTTGATGATTTTATTTGACCAAGTTATAAAAAAATATTTTCAAAATGTCTCCAAAATGGTATGCAACTTGACATTGGGCATATATTTACCAGATGTGGAAAGCATTATGTAAATATTAATGGATATGGAAGCCAGGAGTCTCAGCTACACTCTATTCAGCCAATGATAAGCTTGATTCCAATGCAATCCAGTACCTCAAAATGAGTTTCGTAAGTTCATCAACTTTGAGATTACTCATATCTTGATGGTCTCTGAATTGATTTACATAACGAAAATATGGGCAAGAAGCCAGGAGTAAGTAGTATTTTTCATTAGATCAGTCTTTCAGTCTTTCGAAAAGACCAGACCATGAACCAAAAAAGACCGGTCTTTTGGTCTTTTTCAGTCTTGGTCTGGTTTTGTCCATATCAGGAAATTCCCAGGTCTGGTCTTGGTTTGGTCTTTTGCCTTTTTGAAAGACTGGACCAGACTGGACTTTTAAACACTACCTATAGGGGCCAACATCAGTTGCCAGTCTAGACCGGTTAGGACTGGTCTTTTTCCGTCTTTTGATCTTCCAGATATACAAAGACCAGGGCTGTGGTTCTAAATCGATTCTAGGAAAGACTAGACTGGTTGTGACTGGTCCTAGCAGTCTGGTCTGGTCCAGTTCTCAGTCTTTTTGTCAGTCTTAAGACCAGACTTTAAACACTACTCACCAAAAGTAATGGACAGTGAATGCCTTGGAGGAATGACAGAGTCAGACAGATAAGGAGTCAAGGACATACAACTGACGCTGACCATTGGGTGGGCATCTACAATAAACCTGGCTCAGAACAATATGTAATGAATCTGTTGATCATGCACAGCCATTTGAGAGACATTCCATTCAAGTTCAGTGATACATCTGTGAAAAGTCATACTGTATACATGTATACATTGAATCAGAACGGACCTGTCATGGATTTTACCTGTTACCCCTGGGTCCATCAGGTATTTGCTTGGTGCATGCTCAAAGCATATCCTTCATCAACATGCCATCAATGACACCAGTACTAGTGCCATCACGTTGGATATGGCTAGAGCAGGGACTAGGCCTCCACTTGAGCACTCAGCATTTTATTTCATCAAAAAAAAAAAAAGTCAGCAAGTTCAAACTCAATCCTATCAGAGAATAGATACCAAGATTTTTGTTTTGATTGGTGAGTTCCAATGGAATAGGTGGAGCCCCTTCTGGTAAATCAATCCCATCTTTGTTACAACAAATACCTATATTCATATTAATCTCATGAGTATAACATGTAAAAATCTTGACAGCCTTACCATTTAAACATATAATAGGCTGAGCCCTCAGACGGTGCATCCCCCTCCATGTTTATATTAGCTTTGTCTTCACCATCATTGTCACTATCATGCTGGTCCTGGACCTTAGTGTTGCCGCGACTCAACTAACTGTTCAGCTTATGTCAGCGGTTTGGTCGTTTCGATGCCGCAGAACGGAACTACCCTATTTATGATAAAGAACTTTTAGCAGTTATCCACACTCTCAAATCGGTAGACCGAAGTTCAAGATTTGAACTGATCACAAAAATCTGGAGTACTGGAAAAACCCACAGATGTTGTCCACTAGACAGGCATGTTGGCATGCAGTACTCCAAGAGTTTAATTATGTTATGGTATATAAACCAGGAACTACCAATTCCCGGGCCAATGCTTTATCTCATAGACCGGATCATGGAGATGCGGTATCTAATTTAAATGAAAACATTACAGTACTTCCACTCCATGTATTCATAAATGATGTTCACCTTTCTTCCTCTTTTCTGGATAAAATACAAAACAAAACAAACAATACTAGTCTCAACGGACTACCAGACTACCGGTTAGATAATGATCTTTTACTAAATTCACAAATGTCATGACTTGCCAATTGCCGGACATGGCAGACTGTCAACAATGGACTTACTTGCTGGTAGCCTGGCAATTTTCTTGGCCAACCATGCGAAAGGATATTTATAATTACATAGACCAGTGTCAGGTGTGCACCCTCACGAAGGGATTGTCAAAGCTGCCAGCCAAAAAGCTTATGCCATTACTGGTACGGTCCTTGGGAAGACATTTTGCATTTCGGTAGATTTTATTTCAGGTTTCCCTCTGGTTAATAGATTTGACAATGTTTGTGTAATAGTAGACCGCTTCTTGAAAGAAGTAGTTTTCATTCCTTGTTCTAAATCTATTTCTTCTCTTCAGTTAGCTACATTATTTAAAGACAATGTATGGTGTCGGCACGGACTACTGAGATCAATGGTTCCAGACCGGGAACCTCAATTCTCCTTGGCGTTCACCAAAGAGCTCTGTAAGATGCTAGGCATTGAACAGAAACTTTCCACCGCCTATCATCCACAGACCGATGGACAGACTGAACAAGTCAATCGAGACTTAGCTGGTTATCTCCGCGCATACTGTGCAAAGGAGCAGGATCGCTGGGTCGATTTCCTAAACATCGCAGAGTTCACATGAAGAAATTCCTGGATACCCTTCCCAGACAACCAGTACCTGGTGAAGTGGAAGGTATTTGATCTCACCAATGCGACATGGCAAACTGCAGCCAATATCAGTAACGCCAAGACCACCATCATGGACTTTCACTGGTTGAACCCATTGGCTCCAAGGAAAATCTGCGGTCTCTTCTTGATGGAGTCCATGCATTATTTCATTTGGAGAATCCTGTATCTAGAATCCATGCCTTAAAGAGGGGGTAGTGTTGTAAATCACCGATACCGACCGACTGCTCACAGTCTGGAGCACAGTCCGGCCTGACCGACACAGTGGACTAAGACCAGACATACTGAAACCCGGACAAAGGTCAGGTGACTCACCCCTCTGCCTTCAACACCTTGAACATTATATCATTATGTAGTCATCATTGACTTAGAATGTATCTAGGTAATGCCTCATGTAGTCCAAATCTATGTAGATTAGTCCTGTTGTATAAATACTCAAGTCGGTCATAGCTAGTAGACCCAGCTTTGACCTCTTGAGCTTTCAGCCAAAGTCCTTTGCCTCCATCTTCATCTTTCTTCTATTCAAGTGTCAGTGTAGCACAGCCTCAGATAGGCACACCTATTATCCATATCATGGGCAGCATTTGTATTTGCACCTGCTTGACTGTCCACAAGCGATTTTGCCTGTCTATAGCCAAGCTAACTAGTTGGCCAGCTATCAATGATGGTCTTGTGTGAGGCTGCCTCATAATACTTAGGGCCAGGGGGTTCCCAAGTATTCTCCATCTGCTCTCACTTTCCTGTATAACTCATTCTCAAGCACATTGATTTCGTTGACATTGCCTGATTTCTTTGACTTCACATCTAACCTTGGAAGGTGTTGTTGAATACTTTATGCTCTGATATTGCCGGATGCACCTAGGACCTTGTTCCTCGGGTGCATCATGACCATCTGAACTGAGTGAAGGTCTGCTGTCACACACTATTAGGGTGACTTGAACAATGTGTGTGACAAAACAAGTTTAAATAGTTGTGACACTTGGCTGTCCACATATAATACTTGATAAAATAATTCACTCATAGAAAATGAACACATAAACTGTCTCGAAAAGAGCTTCCACATTCAAGCCACTTCAATACCATTGTGCAAACTCTATTGGACAAGTGCACAAAAGGGGCTTTGTGTCCCATACAAAAATAAACTGTGCACAGGACTCAAGCTCAAAGACACAAACCTCATCCTAGTATGTCCCAGCAGCCTCATGGATGATTAGTGTTGCCACAGCTCTGGCTTGCAGTCGGCTTACAGTTGTCAGCTGACAATGGCAAATTGGACCACACCACATGCTGAACTCCCGTTTCCCACGCAGCTTTTAAGCTGCAGCTCGATTGCTGAAGCTGCAGTTGCAGAGTCGGCGCATATGCGCACACAACAACCAAGTGCCTCGCCTTCAAGTAGGTGATAGAGAAAAAAAGGAGGGGAGGAAGGGGAAACAGATTTTTGTCGAGGGGGAAGAAGAAGACCCTGTCCTGTCACCATCCAGAAGTTCAAACCTACTAAGTTGAGCCAAATTCTGAGGCCCTGACTCCTGAGCTTTGACACATAGTGGCGCCCATGGGTACTTACTTTGTACATGATCGGTGATGATTGTTTGGAAGGGAGTTCTCAGGCCCCAGGGAGATGTACATTGTACCATGCACAGTGCACATGCCACGAACTGAATATATTCCAACAATATTCAGAGTCATTTACATGTAGTACAAAGCAGTATCAATTGCCCAGTCAATTGTGCACCTGATATCCCTCCTCTGCTGCTGTGATCAATACCATCACTTGGTCCATCATCTGGTCAAATTGGCGGCTGGTGGCTTGGTTTGCATCAACCACTTCAATGGCGAGCAGATCATCCTCAGTTGGCTCGTTCTCCATCATTTCTTGCTTCAACATGATCCACCTGTCTGTAAAGTCCAGTCCACTTAGTAGTCGATCTTTCTTCAGAAAGAACTTGGTCATTTGCAGCGCATCCATCATTGTAGCGCTAAGGTGATTGCACTGCTTGGTCATCATTTCCGAACTGGATGATAATACTCTCTCAGATGGTACTAAGGAGGCCTGAACCGGAAGGTAGTCTATGGCAATCTGGAATAGCATCAGATAGGCCACTCGCGAGATCTAAAGTAAGAAAATAAAAACACAATAAAAACCATCATCCGTGTGGCTGCACTGCTGCAACAATAATGTACCTGCCAAAACTGGACTGGGTCTGTGTTGCTTTGGATGTGCATGCCAAGATAGGCATTCAATTCTTCCTCGGTACTGACTGGTGTGGTGGTACAAGGTAAACCAATATCACCGGACGATGTAATTCCGAATTTTGCTGCAAGCAAACAACCTTGGCTTTGTGGTTTAGAGGATCCTATAGTAGCAGCAGTGACCACAGTTTGATTTGGGGATTCCATTTTGTATTTCTCCATCTAAAGGAAAGTGGGAATATATTATAGCAGTGTTCATGCTCGAGTCTCAAGAAGACCATAGTACAGTAGTACACACCAGTTGTAATAGAAACCTCCTTGATTCGGACCAGTTGCTCATGATATGTGTGAGTCGAATATTTGGGTTTATAACTAGAGGTCTGAGTAGTACAAGTTAATGACCACTGGCCAGGTGCTGCCAGGATAATGAATAAAATTCACTTATGCATGGCAGTGAGATAAGAATTGTTGTTGTGCAGGCAGTCATAGTATCAGTTGGCGCACTCTATGCCAGGGCAGACGAATCTTGACCAGAATCTAGCATGTTAAAGTCTGGTTCAGTCCAGTTTTTTAACTTATTTGGACATAACTGAAACCTTAACCGGTTATGGAAATTCCTAATTTGGACAAAATATAGACTGAACCAATAACAACCGGTTTCGATTGGTTTTCCTTGGTTCGGTAGCGGGTTATGACTGGTTTTGTGGTAGCCGAAACTTCAAGTGGTTACAAGCAGTCAGGGTTCAGTTAAGTTACAGTTTTTTATCAGTTATCCAACTGGACTTTAATATGCTACTCCCATTGGTGAATAAATAGTTTAAATGATGGAAAAATGGTGCTGAGCATTGGTGTGCTTTCTGTTGATATCTTTCCTTGAGAAAGGTGAGGAATCTAAGACAGAAAGTGGGTTAGAAACTGGTGGTAACACATGGTTGGCTGGTATGTCTGGGTTTGCAGCTTCTCATTGGAGCAGAGTGCACAATGAAGATGTCGAGGGGGGGAGCAGGGGACTCTTGGACAGTGCCAGTGTGATTAAGCCTGGAGGGATCAGGTGGCTCAGGTCCAGAGTCCAAAGGATCAAGGCTTAACCTTTTATGCTTGAAAACAGTGATCCACTGCAAAAGCATGTGAACAGCCTCAAGCATGCGTTAATGTCGTGCCTTAGACGGCTTGCCACCTAGTAAGTTGTTTTAAAGTCCGGTCCGGTCCGGTCTTTTTCGATATTTTGAGGCAACCGGACTGGAACTGGTTTTTTACAATCGGTAAAGGTGTGCAACCGGGACCGAAACTGATGGCAACCAGTCCGGAACAGTTGCCGACTCAGTCTGGACCAGTTTCGACCGGTTTTAACTTAAACTGGTCAAAAACCACCATTGACCTGTCGCCGGGAGTCTGGACCACTTATGTATGGCTGTAGCAGAGGTAGAGGACACTCCAGGCTTTCATATGAGCCACTAATCTCATTAAACCATTGACATCCGGTTGAGATATGAGCATTTCGGAGTGGTATGTTGATCAAACATGGACTAAACAAGACTATTTTCAAATAAATTCATAAAATTATGCAAATATTTATGGAGTTCCGGCCACTATGGGGTACCCAGGGGACCAAAGACCGGTTGCAACCAGTTCTGGACCAGTTTTCTGAAAATCTAAAAAACCGGACAACCGGACCAATGAAAATTTAAACCGGTAAAGACTGGCAACCGCAGTCGAGTCGCAACCAATGCAAGTCCAGTCCAGTTGCGGTCTTTTTGTCTGGTCTAGGACCGGACTTTAAAACACTAAGTCAGGGTGGGTCGCTGTGGCGGCTGCATTGAGGGCAGCCCACTAACGGAAATGTTGTGGCACTGCATGTAATCGACAAATGAATATATACATATTCAGCTTTGGGATAGCACTTGCTCCTGAAACTTCTGATTTCGACGTTGTTTGCCCCTGAGCAGCATACAATTGAACTCTATCGGGTTGGTTTCAGTGTTGACAAGGATTGTAATGAGAGTTCCAGAGTTAGAAGAAGGATTGAAACATCGAATTATGCAAATATGGGCAAGAATGAAAAAGACGCACCGGTCAATTGGCTGCAAGCCATAGTTTCAACTTTCAACCATTGAGCGATCACACCTGTCCACGTCACACAATGCATTCACAACAAAATGAGCCAGCATCATATTTCTATTCATGTCGATGGAAGATTTAGAATCAAGGAGAAACTGGGTTCAGGAACCTATGGTATGTTATGCTGAAACAGCTACCTCGGTCCTCGGTTCCCAACCAGTGCTGGTGAGCAACTGAGCAATTGTAGCTAGTGTTCGAAAGTCCAGTCCTAGGACTGATAAAAGACTGCAACCGGACTGGACTTTATTCTTATTGCAACTGGACTTCGGTTGCAGTTGCCTCATTTCAAAATTCAAAGACTGATAAATATTTAGACTAAACCAGACTAAAATTTTGAACAAGACCAGTCGCAACCAGTCACAACCAATATACCAGACCCATTGGTTTGGTAGAGAGGCTAGTTATGACAGACTTTCTTGACCTCTTCGGTCCTTTGTTACATGAGCTCATCAAGAAACACAAGAAGTTCCATGTCCATACAATTGCTCACCTTGCAGGACAACTCGTAAGTCAACTTAAGCCAATTTTCTCGCCTTATGTATGATGCTCAAAATTCAAATGCATGCACAGATTTCTTGCCTACAATGCATTACATGCCTACAGCTATATTCACGCCGATATCAAACTACACAACATTCTTACAGGTCTTGGCGACAATGCTCACACAATTTTTATCATTGATTTTGGTGTCGCACAACACTATCGTGATTCAACCACTGGGATTCACTTCTCTTTTCTCTGTGCCAACCATCTTACTGGGACTCCCGCATTCGCCTCAATCAATAACCACCTGGGGCATGATTAGGACATATGATGTCAAATCCCTTGCATACCTGCTCATCTATTGTCATGTGGGTCACTGTCATGGCTCGCTAATGGTCCTGGCTTTGAGTCTTCATTGATCCTCAAACTCAAGCAAAATACCCCTGTTGAGCTATTGTGCAGTGGATTGCCTTGAGAGCTTGCCACATTGCTTACCTATGCACAGACCCTATCCTTTCCAGAAGAACCCAATTACACTCACATCCAATCTTTATTGGCAACTCTTCACATCAAATCATCAGATTCGTCCACAGCACTGTCATCAGCAGTCTCACATGACCTCAGCCTCCATGTGGACCCACACTTGGCACACGACCATTACAACATCGTCTCACCGGCATTACCACTACTACCATCTAATGTTGAACCAGAAAACAATCCTCTTTTGCCGGCTGCCTGCCAACGGATCCATTCTCCTGCTCCGAAAGCTTCACCTATCAATATCACTCATGGTTGCAAATGGTCATCCAAAGCAGTCATCAGTGGTCATCGAAACACCAAAACAAATGTAAGTTTTTGTGTTATTACCATCGTTGCTGTAGCCTGTTCTATGTATCTAACACAAATGCTACAGCTTACGATCTAGGAACTGCACCATCTAAATCTGCTCATAGTGTATTGTTAGGTTTGTGGAAGTTCAATGCATGCTACATAGTATGGGATGTTGTTGGATTATGGTCTCTATCTGGATCTCCTTGTCCTGATTGGGGCAAGCCAATAGGGGCACTTCTTCGAACCTTCGCTTTAAAGCTTGGAATGCCTGCTCTTGCTCTTCAGCCCATACCTAGGACTGTTCCTTCTGGGTTAATAAGGTTAAAGGTTTACTGATGTTGGTGAATCCATCGATAAATTGCCAATAATAATTACATAGTCCAAGGAAGGATTGAACCTGTTTGACAGTCTTTGGTACTGGCCAGTCTGTGATTGCCTTTGTCTTGTCTCCTTGCATGTTGACCCCCTCTTTAGATACCACCATACCCAAATAATCCACCTTCTTTAGAAAGAAATGACACTTAGAAGGTTTCACAAATAAATCATTCTCCTGGAGACGTTTAAGCACTTTCCAGACTATTTTGGCATGCTCTTCCTGAGAGAGACCACCGGTAAAAATACATAGATTGTCAAGATATTTTGCTACATTACGATGCATGTCATGGAATATGTCGTTCATCATTGCCTGGAATGTGGATGGCGCATTGGTGTAACCGAAATACATGACTGTCAGTTCATAGGCTCTGAGCGGTATAACAAAAGCACTCTTCCATTTGTTGCTGGCCTTCATCCAGACGTTATTATATCCCCACCGCAAGTCCAGTGTGGTAAACATGTCCACTTCTTTAAACTGATCAATCAGCGTCAGAATGAGTGGCAATGGATAATTATTCTGTATGGTCCTTTACTTAAATACTGGTAGTCCATGACCAGCTGTTTCTTTCCGTCCTTCTTACGAATGAAGAAGACCAGAGAGGTCTGTGGGAACTTAGAAGGGTGGATATATTTGGTCTTTCCTTATACGAGTCTTTAGGGGCTGGCGGTGTAACTGGTATTGACTCCTTCAGGTCGGACTTCACGGACTGTCTAAGCGTAGTTATCAAAGCACATTTGGTTGGGCACCTATAGACCGAGATATCTTTTTTGGAGTTTTGAGTGCCATCGGCATTTTGTACGGAGATAGACTGGGATAGGGATATTACAGGAAACTTATAATGGTCAACTAATCAAGAATCAATAAAAGTGTGGGTTGCTCTGGAGTCCAACAAAGCTTTCATCGTGACAACTGAAGAGGCTTTGCCAGTAGTCTGGAGGGTAGTCCGAACTTTAAAACAGTTTCGAGAGGTTTGGCCAGTGAAGAACATGGAAGGAGGGGATTTATAAATAGAACTACAGGCCATAACAAAGTCTAAAGAATTTTGGTACAACTGCATTATTTGTGCAGTAATTTTTTCTTTTTCTTTTGAATTGGAATTAAGTACACCTTGTTTATTGTCTTTAAGTGCCACACCCATAAATGGGGACATCGATTTAGACATTCTATATACCGGAGAATAAGAAATTTATACAGAAGAATTTGTAGCTAAAGGAAACTTTTGTCCATCTGCAGTCACACCATGACCCCTTGTGTAACTACAGATACCTAATTTTTTGACCCTTCACTGGTGGCCGACACCCTTTCTGTGGTCAACCAGTCTCTCCAATATGCTTCTGCTTTTGAGTCAGACATATACTCCATGATGGCAGACCAGATGGAGGGAGCTGCTTTCTGCTCTATTGTTCCACTTTGGTCCGGGATTTCTACCCATTGACCATAGTGGTCTTCTACCCACATAGTCTGGGCTTGGGGTACTGGTTCAAGTCCATGTGGCCTTGGCGGGCCGAAGCACTTGTAGGAGTTCTTGGGACAGTTGCGCAAGATATGTCCCTTTGTTGAATGGGTAGTATTCATTTACTTTATTACTTCCGATTCTGGACTGGTCTGTTCTAGACCATGTCCATTTTACGTTATCTCTGATGACAATAGAGTACTTCAAGTTACTGCTATTGGCTTGACTCAGCTACCTATGAGCATGTAATGTGATTTGCTAGTGAGCTCATCGAGGCTTACTGATCACATACGAGATACATACACTATTGGCGGATATATCTTGTACCATATTATATACCACAACACGTACACATACTTTATATAAATATCAGGTTGCTTTCACTCCCAAATAGTGATTGATACCTCATCTTAGCCTTCACAGCTCGAGTCACATTTCCTAGTAAGTTTTCTACCAGAGAATCCCTTTATACTTTCTTTACTGCCCTTGGCTGCACCTAGAACATCCCTATTGGATTTCTAGAGGTTATTTGCCCCGCCTTGACTACAAGTCGAGTTTGTCGTATGCAATACTTGAGATGCCTCGATTTGTCACGCACTTTAAGATCGCAGCTGTTGAACAGCGTCTTCACCACTTAGAATGTATCACTTCCTGTCGTACTCAACTAGGCAAGAGCACGGGTAACCCGCGGGTATTTCCGGTGCTACCCGTACTACCCTTACCCGTGACTTACCCGTACCCGCTCCCAAGGGTACAGGTTTACTTTGAGTACAGAGTCGAAGACCCATAGGAAACCCATGCAGGGTTTACCTGCGGGTATCGACCGGTCTGGTCATCCGTGTGTTTTTTTTTTTTTTTTTTTGTTTTTTTCACTTTGCCAACGGACAATGCATGACGCAGCCACGACCACGACCACTGCAATGACGGCTACGATAACGCAAGTCACGCAATGCCGGACACACACGGTGAGTCACTGACACACTGCACACATGCTCCCTCACCCACAATGACGACCCCGTACTCCCTCACCCACAACAACATCAACGATGACTCGGACATGGCGTCACGGACTCACGGTGCTCCCTCACCCTCAACGTCAACACTGACGACACGCACACACACCTGCGACGACAATGTGACGAGGGCATGACGCTGATGAGGGCGATGATGGGTACATCCCTCCCTCCCTCTCTATCCCTCTCCTCTAACGTTGATGACGACCATGGTGCTCACCCTCAACTTCGACGTTGACGACACGCACACACAACGACATGCACATACACCCGCGACGACAACGTGATGAGGGCATGACACTGACAAGGGCAATGACGGGTACGCACCGTCCCTCCCACTCTCTCTGTCCCCTCGTCCGCACTCTCGTCCTTCCACTGCGACGACCCAATGCCGGACACACCACATATACAGACACACCGTACACACGCTCCCTCTCTCCCACTCCCACTCCTCCCTCATGGACGACGCAATCGTCGTCGTCATTGTCTTCTCCCTGTCCCTGTCCCTCCCTCCCACTCCCACTCCCACTTCGTCCTCTCTCTCTCCCTCTCTCTCTCCCTCTCCCTCTGAAGACGATGTGACACGGACGAATAGCATGACGATGGTACGACGATGACGGCACAACGACCTTGACGATGGGATGATGATGCGACAACAGCGACGGCGACGACTCGGACACCACAACACTGCAGCCATGCAAAGACAGCATGATGACGACACAACAATGTGGTGTGCTCACCACAATGTGACGGCGACACGACAGAGGACGCGATGACACGGATGGGGTTTAGAAATCCTATGGGGATATTCTAATAGTGCAGTACAGATAGAGAATCTATATGTAAGAAATAGAGATCTAGTAGAAAACTCACTAGAGTCGAGAATAGGAATGTCGAGACTAAGAAGAGTTTAC